>JAPYZI010001397.1:0-34873 GCA_030523105.1 Ophioninae sp. A BG-2022a
TTCCGGGGAAACTATGAGAGATATCGATACGAATCCAACGCCATTGTTTAAGTTAGGCAAAAACCTTTTCCAAACTCACCAAATGTATCCCCATTCCACCAGAGAAGCTCACTCTACGACCTTTTGAAATATCGTGATTTTTGAGATTTCGGCAAAATGGGCCTGGGAGGTCGAAAAAATTTTTTTCCGTTTTTTAAGTATTAAAAGGGTGTATTTGATCGGAAATTTTCCGCTGATTACGAATATGCCCGAGTTTTTGCCATAAGTGGAAAATTAGACTGGGAAAGTGCAAAAAAACGTACATAAAATATTTGTTTGACATTTTCCCCTAGAAATGGAGACTTCAAGGCGAATTAAATGGTGAATTTGTCTTAAAAAGTAAATAATAATTCAGGATTTCATCCGAAAACCATACATGCTTGTGTTACTCGACTGAGAATTTCACCCCTAACCCCCATAACAGCTGATCGCTCGTCGCGCCGCCAGGCGGCAGTTTGGGTCACGGAATACTTGTCTTCAAGCCGCTCGTAAGAAGTGATTTTCTATGTACGTCCGACTACGTTGTTCGTTCGAAAAAACGTCTATCCGATGAGTCAGGGCCCATTTTTTCAACGTGACGCTTCCTTTCTCCCCGTCCTCGGGCAATTGACCTCTAAAGGATCCGCCGGTGGCGGCCTACCTGTTACGTAACACCGACCGATAATTCTTCATCGGCGCGATGACTCGTAAAAGAGCGAGGAGAAACTAACGCCCCGAGAGTCCCACGCTTCGGCCCATTGGTAAGGGCCAACCGACAGTGCAACGACCTTGGATCGGGAAGGCGAAAAACCGATCGGTAGATAAAAGCAGCTGCGCAGATCGTACATTTTACTCGTCCTATTCGTTCACGGTCATTGGCCCTGCTTCATCCTTTCTCGGCCCTTTTTCATCACACGCTAGGTTAGGTTGAACCTGTTCCCTTCGTAAAAAACGTTCATCCGTTTTATCCTTCCCGATCCGTGTTACACGAATGACCGAGTACTGGACTAACCCAATTTCATTGTTCAGATCAGTTTGGGTTAACCCAATTCCATTTTTCTAAAAACTTTGCTTGAGATTCGATGTTAAAAATATTAATTGAAAAAATGAAAATTATTCCTGTGTGACGAACGGATGGTCATGAAACCATAAAGATTCCTTGTTTAACTACGAGACCGTAAAATCGAAATTTCATCAGTTGGTAAAATTGTTACGCCGCCAAGTGAAATCTAGACGAATCGGAATGATTTTCGCATCTTTAACACGGTCGGTACATTCTTCTCTTTCGCGACGCGAAAAGGAAGGCTCCTACTTGATTGGCCGCTGTACTCAGCAAAACCGCCAGTCCGAGAAATCTGAGAACGGCCAGACGTCATTTTATACCTATTCAGCCGGTTGGACCAGACTAATATATTTTACGCCTTTACTGTCCGATTTCACAATGTGACTGCATTTTTTGTCTAATTTGGGTTAGGTCCGTTCTCGTTCCGAACGGCGAAAACTCGCGATCGTAAAAATTGATTTTGTGCGCCGAAAAAAGTCTTCTTCGATAAAGATCCGTTCGTGCAAAAGCGGACGTTTTGCTACCTCGAGAAATTAAACCAGCGTGGACCAGGATAACTTTCTAAATTCTACGTTCCAGGAGACCCTGACACCAAAATCTTCGTATTCAAATTACTGGTACACCCAAATATACTTCGATCATTAAAAACTACCGATCTTTTTCCTCCCGAAAAAAGCCTGCGACCTTGATATCTCAAACGAATTATATAAAAAGTCCAATTTCCTTGATTCTCTCGAATATCACGCGGGACTTTATTTTCCTAACCTAAAATGCAAAACCCATCGATTTTTCGAACCATAAAATTCTCAGAGGTTAGAATTCTCCTATCGTTGCATCATCGAGTTGTTTGCTGATCATTAGCAAGAAGAAAAACAACAACAACAAACCAGGATCATCGAGTGCGATCGAAAATACGAATTTTATCGTCGGCTGTGGTCATCCGCGTCATTCTTTTCGGACAAGCTTAATAGTCCATGCGCATATCTACGTGTCACGCGGAATTAGACCCCCCCCTACATCCTCCCCCCACCATCTTTCGTTTCAGTTGGTCGTTGCCATTTCAGTGTGGCCATGCTCCTTGCAACTCGCGAAGAGAGGCATAGAGACAAACGAGATGTAGAGGGAGATCGAAAGAGCGAGAGATCCGATTGAGCGATTGCAGCAGCAGCGACGAGTTCTAAGGTCGTTGCGGCATAGCTTAAAACAAGTCGCGTTGAGATTGGTCAAGGTACGACGAGGCCAGAGCGAGAGTGAGCGAGGACGAGAACCAGAGAGAGAGAGAGAGAGAGAGAGAGAGAGAGAAAAGTATGATACACAGCACGCACCAGGCTCTCTCTTTCTCTCTACTGGCTCAGGCTCGTGCTTCCCCGCTTTACGCAATCTTCGCGCTACCCTTCCCTAACCTCCACCCGCTTTTTTGCTATACTTCGTGCTCTTCTACAACTACTATTGCGTATCAGGCTCCCGGCGTGTTTCGGCAACTGTTTTTTATCTCCTCGGAAGATCGAGCGGCTGCTACCCCCCACCGGTGACAAAAATTGTTACTCGGCGGTGATCGCAGCGCCGCTTGTGTCCAGATGGCGATATCAATTCTCCAACCGCTGAATTTCGGCCCAATTAGTGCTGTGTCGATTTTTCATTTTTTGTTGTTGTTTTTTTAGCTGCTCGTTCAGTTTTGTTAACGAGGCCGCCATTTTGTTTTCGAAACGGCAATACGATTTCCACGTAAAAGAGAATAAGAGGGGTTATTTTACAAAGTTACGAAATGGATTTTCCTCTCGAACTTGGGGCGATGCCTGCACGTGCGGAACTCTCGTTTTCATCTTCCTCTCCTTTATTACGCTTGCGTTTATATACAGTCAATAGTGCCGAAAAAAAAGTACGGAAGATCGATCCCTCGGCACCCTCGCGTTCACCCTCGTACAACGACGTAGTGCGGTACAAGGGTCGGAACGAGAGGAAGAAAAAAAAAATAAGGGGTTTCCCCGGATTCCCGTACACATTGGGGAGGCGTAACTGCGGGTGTCGAAGGACACGACCGCAGGGGGTGTTAGGGCGATCTCAAGGATTCCGGAATCGCGAGGGAGAAGAGCATCGTATAAAAAATTCGGAACGCGACAATCGTGCTATCATATTTTAACGAGATCCTAATTGTTCCTTTTCTTTGCCGTATTCTTTGGTTTATGTTTTGTTAACGAATATTAACGTACAAATTACAAAAAATTCAAGTAAAATCGATGGTTATTTCGCTGAAGATTGACGGATGGAAATTGAGGTTAGATCGGCTTGTACAGTAATCGCAGTATAACCAAAAAACGGAGGCAGCGTCAAAAATCCTCGGAGTATAACCTAACCTTCAAAAAGTCTTCGATGCCATCCGGAGCTTCGGCCAGTGACGCTGAAAAATCCGCGTACCTACGAGAGATCCTTACCTTGTTGAAAAAAAAAAATAAAAAAACAAGTTGCGCCGTCATTGATTATTCGAGTTTGCGAAAGCGGGTGTCGTCAATCGACCAATTCGGTAAGCGCGGTGTGCGAGTCTCGAAGCGAGACGAGTATAGAACTCGAGAAAGGTGGCTGGAGAGATCGACGTTGAATCCCCGACGTTGAGGCAGCCCGGCCACACGTACGCGAGAGAAACGAACAGGTTTCGAAGAGCACGAGGCAACGAGCGCGTCCAATGGCCCCCGAACTCTAGTGGCCAAAGATCGAACGCGCGGAACGCTGGGGGGACGTTAGTGGGGAGAGTGGTGGCAGCAGAGGGCGCGTCGAACGTCGAAGAGCAACGATGAGGCGGTCGTCGTGGTTTCACCGGTTTACACGTGCACCGTACGCACTGGGTCATTGCTCTGCGTGTGCTCGGACGAGTGTGCGTGTCATGTTGGTGCTGAGGGGTTTCTACCAGCGGCGATTCGACGACCCTCCTCCCCCTACCCCTCCTCGTTCTCTACAGCCCACAGCGCACGTATACGTTAGAGGACACTTGTCAAAAATGGCTCGAACCCGACCAACAAAAAAAGCAAGACTTTTTTTTTTAAGGGTCTTGCGCGCTCTACGCTGTTACAGGCTCGGTGAGGTCGTGGCACATAAGTCGTTACATTTTCTACACGTGGGTGGATGCTCCCTGTTTTTTTATCCCTCGATCGTTACTTCCGGCCAAAATGGCTGACTTCACGGATAATCAGATTGTAACGTGAATTTAGCTGCTGATGTTCCATCGGTAAAAAAAAGATAAGTTGTAATCGATATATCTCGATCGTTGAATGTATCGATCGTTGCTAATCGAGAATCGGAAATATTTCCATTTTTATCGCGAAGCTCTTGCGTATTCGGTTTCGCAACCCTGAAATTCTCTTTGCGTTTACATTATATACGCACGCGCAGCCACACGCGCCAATGTCTCTGCGATGTGGTCAACAAAAACCGTTCCAACAAGAAATATTTTAACGGGATGTGTTGTTCGTATAGTAAACAAGTGTCATTATCTAGCTGGGGTTATTCCTAGTATTGTTTTTAGAATGTAACTTTTTTCCGTGTACGCCCAGTGGGAGAACGAGAAAGAGAGAGAACATTCCGAGAATTTCATTCGGGTAAATCGCAGTACACTGTTAATCCCGTCCCCCGCCTCTCCGTCCTCGCTCGCATGCGCAGATACAAACGAACGGCCTCGGCAAATACGAAACGATACGCGCGTGAAAAATAATGAGAAATCATCACCTGAAAAAATACCGAAAAATCATAAGGCGCCTGTGTAAACATCGTAAAAATTGATACGACGGAATTTAAAAGTCACGAATCGACAATAAAACAACAATGATAATTATAGAGGGGGGTAAATAATAACGGAGATAATAATTATCGTTCTCTAACGGGAGAAAAGAATAATAATCATTGCGTATATACATATATATATAATCGTTTGAATTATTAGAGGTTATATTCGTATTTTCTCTCGTCAATTTCCGTCCATAAAAACGATTTTCGGAATTTTTTAATACTAATATTCCGAGTTCTTTAAATTATTCAATGAACAATCAAGCTATCGCTGTTTAAATAATATAACCGAAAATAATAGAAAATGACATTGTGATCGCGCAGGCATTTTTATCATACAAACAAACGCGAAACCGAGGACGTCGCAAAACGCGTGTCAAACGTGTCAACTCATACAACACGAATACACATAACCTCTCAATACATGGTCAAACGTGAGAAGACACGGAGGCGCGACTTTCGTTCGTCGTAGTGCACGAGCGCCAACCGAAAACGTTCGCCCTAGGCCTCGAGAGAAAACGGGAGAAAGAGTCGAGGCGCGAGAAGAAGAGAAGGAAAACAAAAAAGAAATAAAGATGGGTCGGGGCGCGGGAGATAGGCGCTTGTGTATCGTCGCAGGTTGCGAGTCGAACGCCGCGCGTGGCATCGATGTGAAGTGGTGCGAGGACGCGAGAGCGAGAGAGAAAAAGAGATATCTCGGGGTGGTGGAGATGGTGTGCGTGCGCACCCGATCGAGGCGGAAAGGGGTCGACGACGGCCGGTCGGACGAGGAAGGGGGGGGGGGGTCGCGAGGTGAAAGCGAAAGACAGAGAAAGATCGTGGGTGGGAGAACCATAAGCCAAGTTCCCAAATCTATAAACATGCACACACATACATTAAAAAACCACGCACACGCGCGGATACGAACACAGGGTGTTCCAAAAATGGACAAGTCTAAATAGACTTCTTTTTTTATCGGAACGGTACTTTATGATAGTTCCATCGATAAACAGCTGAGCAACTGAGAACTAACGACGATTTGAAAATGTTAAAAATATGTGGTGACCCCTGGTGACGTTTTCGAACGACATTGATCAATTCTCGGTCGGTCAGTTGAAACTTACTTTCGAAATGTTCGAAACAGGGTTCGAAAATAACGAGATTTTTTACCGAAGTCTTTAGGTTATGTTTGGTTATGTTGTCTCATCGCGTTATTTGGTTACGGCAACTTTCAGTATTATCGTTGGTTTTTGGAATACCCTGTATACATACGTATACATATATGACTACCACGACGCGTAAACAGCGCGAGAGGCTCAACGCGATACTGATTGCCCGGGGCGCGTGTATTATTGCTCGGGTGGGGATTCTCTCGCGACGTGTATTTCACAAATTGGTATTACGTATGGACGCGAAGTATCTCTGACGTATGATGATGGTAGTAGAGGGGAGGAGGTGGGGAGGGAAGGAGGGATAAGTAGATAAATAACCGTACGTAGTAGAAAACAAAATATATTTAGAGATGGACGGTTGTTACGTCAATGGTTCGGGTTGCATACGAGGTTATGTACTCGTCGATGCATTCCGATTTGTTTTCTTCTTTTATTTCATCTTCTAGCGCCCCAAGGGGCCATTTTATGCCGATGACGTTTTCGGAAAAAACGGAAAAACACTTCCAACGAAGAATGTTGGTCCATCGGGCTAGGGAGGAGGAGAACGCGGAAGAGGAAAAAAACAACGAAGGGGACATTGAAAGGACGTACACGCGCCGGTGTTCTAGCGGCCGAGAGAGACGGAGGATACCGCCGTTGCGGCTGGAGGGAGAAAGAGAAAGAGCTAGATCATCAATGACTAGCTGGCCTACCGTCGGTTCAACCGGCGCACGTACGCACACGCTAAAATGAGAACTATCGTCTATATTTATACATATACAGGGTGTCGCAGAATCGGACATCGATAAATTCTATACGAATAGTCCACTAAATTCCGAGCTGAAAAGTCCTTGGAAGTTTTTCGATCGGATCAAATCCTGAGGAGTTATCGGTCACTCCAGTTCGACCAATCGTATCAGCGCGACTGGAAACACGCCGTCGAAATTTTTCGAGCACTCTCGTACGAAAATTACGAGTCGAAAAGTCTTTTGGAGTTTTCTGATTGGATGGAAATTCGTAGTTATAAATCATGAAATATCGAAAAATGGGACGTTCGAAATACCACGGTAGCCAAACCCTACTACTGATCGCTCGTCTCATTAGTCAATTTTTAACACCTCGCAACTCGCCAGGCTTTCATCCGATCCGGAAACTTCCAAGGACTTTTCACTTCGGAATTCGCTTCCGAATCTATCTTTACCCGATCCCCCATAATTTCGGGAGCACCGTGTACATAATATTTACGCGTCGTATCTCCGGTCTCTTTTTTTACACTCGTGGCGAGGAACCCTCGCGCCCGCACACCCGCGCGAATATTCTTCGGCTTTCGCGCGTGTCTGAACGCTAGTGTGTGTGTGTGTATACGCTCGTACAGTCGAGAGCGTCTGTGAATGCACGCGTCAAAGACACCAGTCCGCAGGTCACCGCGTCCTCTACACTCTTTCTCTCGGTAGCTCGTGTGTGCCCGCGCACGTACACACAATAAATCCCAAAAATCGACGTTCCGATAAAACGGGCGTCGAATCCGTACATCCGAGAAAACCAGATACGCCTTTTCGACTGTCAGAGATCAGCGCACACCAACGAGCGACATCGTACATCGAAAACACCCCATCATCGTTTCTCCGTTCCACGAGCCTTTTCTCTCCCGCTCTAACCTTCGTGTATTATGTATCTAACCCCACTGAAGGAAACGAGATAGCACGAGAGTGAAACGGACGAAACACTAGCGTCATCTCTCTCCCTCTCGCATGCCCGACCATCCGTCCTTTTCTCTCGCGTTTCTCCGCCCCCCCCCAAGACCGGTGCGAGTCGAGCTGCCGCACGCGCGAGCCTCGACGGTAGAAACCCCGCCGGCAGCCTCCACGTGCTGCGAGCAACTCGCTCCAAAGGCAACGGCGACGACCTACAATTTTAGGGCGGCCGCCACCGCCGCCTCGTGGAGTGCGCGCGGAGGGGGAGAGCACAAGCTCGTTTTTCGCGGCCAGCGGAGTCGACGATAGGTAGACAAGGACAGCGCTCCCGAGCGCCACTCGGACGAAGCGAGAACGAGAAAAGTGGCGCGGTGGGGGGGGCGAGGCTTCGGCCGTTTTCGACACTCCTCGGAACGCTTCGCTGTGTGCGGGACTCTCGTGTGTTAATATCGTCGAGATATACGCGTATACGTAACTATATACGTATATATTCGTGTTTGTATATACATATATGTTTCACAGGCTCTCTTCACTCTGTAACGTAGTGCGTAGTCGTTCCTGCGCGCGCGACAAAGACAGAGAGCGAAAGAGTAGGAGGTAAACATTGCACAGTACGATTGGTCATCCCGAGGCGGGTCCTTTGGTTTTCCTCGTTTTCGTGACTCGAACCGTCAGAAACAAAACAGCTCTCATCCAATCGACACGACTCGGGCTTGAGTATCGTAACTTAATACCGCGTGCATACGTACTAACACTTTTATGTACTATCGCCTAATCCATCGGGGTTTTCATTGCGAAGGAAACTTCGAGATTTCTTAGTGAATTTTCTATAAGTTTTTTTTTTACGTTCTCGCGAGACTTTGACTTTCTTTCGGGGAGAGAAACCGAGAGTTTTTACCCGGATCGGCTAGTGTGACGAATCGTGCTGACTTTTACGCGAAGTTTTTATTTATTTATCGTCTTTTCTCGTTTCTTCGATATTCTTGTGACAAAGTGCGCGGCGAAGAGAAAAATCGAGAATCGACAGGGAGAGTGAGAGTGAAGTCAACGGCGGGCGGGCACTGATCCACCGTCGAAATATCATCTTATGCGAACGGAGGATTTTTTCTCAGTGCTACGGGTAAGTCTGTCTTTCGAGTGCGTTCGAATCTTCGCAGAATCTTCATATACTGTAAACAGTCGAGGAGCGATGTATTTCGTTGGTCGTATCGTGGGAGAAGCATTTCGGGCCCCGTAGTGTCAACGACTCGCGATCAGTTTTGCAGTGGGGGCGCTGATTGCGGGGAAATCTCCAAGTGTGACAGCTCTCGTGTGTTTGGGAATGCGTGACCTCTGCGTCGGCCGTTGGCCATTAGAAACGTCAAACGAATGTACACTCGCTTCTCAAACCCATTCCCGATTAAATTCCAGATAATTCGCGAACTCCTTATATCCATACTTTTTCAACCGGAAATACGTTCCGGAAGGGCGTTCGGACAACCCGCTGTTTCTTCGAACGCCATTCGACGCGGTACTTACTTTTCATTGTTTCCACCATTTTCCCCTCGAAATCTCTTTCTCTCACCCAACGGTGAACTCTCCCACTTTCCCTCTCGTTTCTTATCCCCCACGGCCGTCATCGAGGGGCTCAATAGAGATCAAGACTATACGCATACATATATATATATATATACAAGGGTGACGAAGAAGACGCGTAGCGTTACGGCGCAGTCGAATTTCCCCTCGTTAGAGCGGACCCTTCCGTGGGCCGTTTTCCTCAATCGATAATATTTTGGGGTGCTCCTGCTACGCACCGCCGAGAGTTAGGGAGAGATGAAGTGGGATGGTTGAACTCTCCGAGGGGGGTGGGGTGGGGGGTCGCCAAAAAAAAAACTCGAAATCTTCTCATCGCGAAAAATGAAATATCGAATGTTGAAAATAGGAAAAAATACACGAGCTCCCCCCCCCTCCTTCTTCTCTAATGCACGCGCGTACTCCGGTAGTACACTCTCAATGATGTAACTCGACGTCCTTACCGCGCGTCGAGTTGCACGAGGTCGGTGATCGCTATAAAAAAATGTGGACGGCTACACGTGGAGGCAGCCGGCGGGGTTTCAGCCGAGTCACTGCTGCGCCTCCGCGATGTGTACGTTTACTTGTGTACATACACGAGGGTACATGTGTGCGTCGTGCGTCCCTGTATCGTCGTCGTATGCGCGCACACACGTGCGCAGCGTTACCAGTCCGTGCGACACACGGAGAACGTACAGCGACAAAGGGACGTGCACACCGGCGCACGCAACGTCCAAGTGGTGGGGGCGGACAATGGGGCCGGGAGGAGTGGGGGAAGCGACCGCGCCGCCAACCACGTATGCTACCTCATCGGACGGCCACGGACGCGCGTGTTCGCCCCGGCATTAATAACGTTGCGGCGCTCGCAATCGTATCGACTCTTGACGTAGCGAACCGCGGAAGGGAAAGAAATGAGAATCGTATGAGAAAAAAACATCCGGAAATTCTTCATTCTTGATCAGGGTATAACGCTTGTTTATACGAAATCTTAGGTTTATCGTTGATACGTGGAGATTCGTGGAAAATACGATCGACACGGTTCGGTTGAAGAATTCGCGTCCCGGATTTTAACATGATTCAGATCGTTTACCTCTCGAATGGAGAATTTTATGTTTACGGAGAAGTAAACGTTTCGTCATTCGATTTTTATTGGAAGTAGAAATCGATGAAAAAATATATTTTTTATTTCGATAGAATATATGGTGGGGGTTGGTGGGGAGAACGAGAAAATGGCGGAATAGGCTTGAGGGTGTTTCGAACTATAAATCGATCGATTTCGATGTATGAATGACGTCACAGATGTTTACCGGTTAGGATTAGATTTATTTAGAGGTTAGGATTCGATTCGAACGTGAACATAACTTCTATTTGTTTTCTTCAAACCCGATTTTTTTACTATTATTCACGACATAACCTATACAGATCAAACCGAGAAATAATCAAAAACGAACAAAAAATATAAAAAATCGCGATAATTCAAATGGCAAAGTATGTCGTTCGTTGAAAGTGGCAATGAGAAATAATGTAGTTAACCGGAGCGATTAGTTTGCGCGGAGGATTCAATACGAGCCAAGATAATGACGCTGTAAATCCGAGAGGACTGATTTATCAGTGCTCGCAAAGACGTTGCGAACAAGAGCTTGGAAAACGAAGCAAAATTCCATTTAACCCTAAGAGTGCCTTGGGTTCCCACGAACAAATATGCAATACTCGCGGTTTGTTCTCTCTCACTGTTTCATCCGTCAAAACTGCTTTCTCGGACGAAACACGGACTGAACGCAGAATTTCTCGCGGCAGGGCCTGTCCTACCAGTCTGCTCTTAGAAACGCAAAAAAAAATCGTCCGTAAAGATGCAATTACAGGAAAACTATGATATTTCGAAGTTGGTTGAATTTAACATCGAAAAAACAATTTTCGAGAATTAAATTGCTCCTCAGCTTCCAAACTCGTCTTTCCCCCGAAAATCATTTCAATCTTTATAATTACCTATTTAATAGTACGCCGAGATTTTTCGATAAAAAATGATTGTATCATTATTAAAATACTTTATATATTTTTGATTGCGAAAAATAAGTTTTTTTTATCACGAATGCACTAGTTTTTCGAAATTTCATAAAATAAACCCCCACGTCTCGGTATTCCTTTATATCTTGTGTAAAACAGCGACAGTACCTTACAAATTTCTGGTAACCCAAACATAAACTCGGATATCTCAGAATTTCCAGAATTTTGATAAAAGCGAGTAAATTCTTACGAGAAAATAAAACATAACCTCTTACAACAATATATAACCTTCAATCTTGCGACAAAATCAACCTAACCTCATAACTGTTCGTACATCCATTTCCTCATATCCATGGACTGATTTACCTCCCCTCAAAGAATATCCGAATCTTGAACTTCGGTCAACTAAATTCTTAAAATCGATTATGTTCGCAGACGTCCGTGGGAGGTCCGCTCGAAGATGGTGGGTTATTACCCCGCGGAGTCGCCGCTAGCGAGAAAAGATGGAATGTCTCTGGGTTGCTCCGAACCAGGAAATCCTGTGAAGAGTTTAGTGTGCAGTCCAGATTTACCAGTATTCGGTACCCCATCCGCGGATCGTTTGGGAATCAGCGCGGGTCAGAACATGACCGTTGAAGATAAGTCCTACCAGTGTTTGATATGCCAGAAGAGTTTTGACCAGAAAAGCGCGTACCAGAGTCATCTGCGTTCTCACGGTAAAGACGGGGAGGATCCTTACCGTTGCAACATTTGCGGCAAAACGTTTGCAGTCCCGGCGCGTTTGACTCGTCACTACCGTACGCACACGGGCGAAAAGCCTTATCAGTGCGAATACTGCAACAAGCCATTTTCGGTAAAGGAGAACTTGAGCGTCCATCGTCGCATCCACACAAAGGAGCGTCCCTACAAGTGCGACGTGTGCGATCGTGCGTTCGAGCACAGCGGCAAGTTGCATCGTCACATGAGGATACACACGGGCGAGCGTCCTCACAAGTGTTCGGTTTGCGCCAAAACGTTTATCCAGAGCGGCCAATTGGTGATCCACATGCGAACTCATACGGGCGAAAAGCCTTACGTGTGTAAATCCTGCGGCAAGGGTTTCACGTGTTCCAAACAATTGAAGGTGCACACTCGTACTCATACGGGTGAAAAGCCTTACACCTGCGACATCTGCGGCAAGTCGTTCGGCTACAATCACGTCCTAAAGTTGCATCAAGTAGCGCACTACGGTGAGAAAGTATACAAATGTACTCTGTGCCACGAAACGTTCAATTCGAAGAAAACGATGGAACTGCACATAAAAACTCATTCGGATTCGAGGGACTCACCGGTAGAGCCAGTCGTTGAGATATCGCATCATCAGCAGCAGCAACAACATCAACAACAACAACATCATCATCATCAACATCCTCATCATCAGGAAAACGCGCTTCATCAAGGATCGCTTCAATCTCAGCAGCATTATCATCATCCACAATTGGCACAGCATCAGATCGTCCATCATCACAATTCGAGTAACAGCAACAGCAGCGTAAGCAGTTTGAGCAGCGGTCACAGCAGCGACAAAGAGAACAAGACTGACGATCAGGTCCAACAGGATGATCTTTATCAGCAGCACCAACCACGTGACTTTTCCTATTACATGTATACCAGGGATCAAACGGCGCAACGCCAACAATCGGTTGAGAGAACGAATCACGTTACACCGGGAGTTGATCCAGCGCTTTTAGCGGCAGCTGCTGCCGCAGCGGCCGAGGATCGAAGCTTTCATCAGCCTTCGCCTTTGAACGATCAAGACACCCGGGGATGCCCGGAATCTCCTCGTCATCAATCAACCCACGTGTTCCTTTATCCGGACGTTATATCACCCGCGTACTCCAATTATTCGGTACAAACTAACGAGCTACCGGAAGACTCCATTGGATCTTCGACTTTCCTCGATTTGCCCGGTAACGACGCTAGACGAAGAGTCGAAGCGGCGCTCGAAGCGGTCGAAGAGGATCGTCAGAGAGAGGAAGAGTACAGCGCCGCCGCAGCGGCCGCCGCTCGTATCGTCGATTCCCGACACGAAACTAGACAGATACTTACGCCCCCTAGCAGCAATCCGGTCAGCCCATCACCTTCCCCCGATCCTCTAGATCTGGCTGTACCAATCAGAGAAACCCTCATTTTACCGCCACGTAAACGATGCAAAATGATCCTCGAGTCGATGGAAACCGAAAGAACGGAACTCGCGTCACAGAGACACAGCTCGGTCATACAATTCGCGAGGGCTTCTTAGTTCGAGATTTAACGCTGCGACCGCAGCGACATCTAGCACCGATGCCAACTTCGAACACCCCTCCTCCCCCCGTCATCCCACCGGCCCGACAACAAACCGCCAAACATCCCGAATGTTTATTATTAATATCGCGGATGAGAAAGCGATCACCCCCTCCCCCAAGCCGTTCTTCCGTCTCGCCTCCGCCAATCTTTTAGCCTACTCTCCATTCCGACTCTTACGAGTCTAGTATTCCACGGGGATTAGTCGCGAATCGCCGACGCTTCTCACTTCCTCGCTTGACTTTTTTTTTTTTTATTCTGAGAATAATTTATTACTCGCACTTGGAGACACGGATGACAGGTTAAACACTGGAAAGGGGCGAGATATATATATATATATATATATAGACGTATATAGATATGTGGATGTGTGTGCGTACGTATTTTCGTGGGCGATTAGCGCGCCGCGTGTGTGACCCCAAAAAACACCATCAACTCGACAACGGAAAAAAAACAAACTAGAGAGTAGAGATATAGAGACGAAAAATAAAGAGTGACACGCCGATAGGAGGATGGAGTGGTGGAGGGGGATATGCTGCGAACGAAGAAGCACCAAACAATTTTGATATCTCTGTGATATATAAAGAACTCCGTACTACCCAGAGTATTGAGTGTAGCTGAGCCCACTGCCAGTACAAGCGTATTTAAATATTATACATAACATGGAGAACTACGTAAACGGGGAGAACGACGAAGAGATAAATTGGTGGGACAAAGTTAAACGAAACGTTGTACACGTTCGCGCTACGGTCGATCTTACAGTGGCGATACTCGCGGTCACTCTCTGAAACGGGTCCGGAGATCGAAACAGATAAAGAAACAAGGAAGATGAAACACTAAATTTGCCGGGCTGAAAACCTAATTCTTACGTCTTAACCTTCAAATATTAGGTATCACGAAAATTTAGGCAATTTGAAAAAACTATGTTTTTTTTTTACCAATTCGTGAATTTGTTTCGTTTTTACTGATTTTTATAAACAAATTCTCCTATTTTTGACGTTTTTAGGTTATCTGATTCGATCGCACCGGTTTTTGGAATTTTATCGAATTCGACGACACGAATTCGGAAATAAAAACCGTACGATCGAGCTCTACCCTAAAACCGTGACGAACCGCCATTTTCCTCTCGAGTCGAATTTCGCCTAAATTTTTTCTCGACATAATTTTACCGTTCGATTTGGCGAGGATTTTAATTCTGTTTTTTTTTCTCCGAGCAGAACGCGGTTTTTTAAATATTAAAACATTTCAAAACGTTGACTTTCAACTGCAAACTCATATTTCGTACTTCACACGTATATGCACATAATTAATAACGTGTAATCACGAAAAAAAAACAAAATGCAACGACGAATTTTCCATACGAGCCGAGCGCGAGAGCTCCCTCATTGAATATTTCATTTAATCTCGTTCCCTTCGAATTCGTTCGAAACGAAAAGCAACAAGGAAAAAATAAATCACGCGCGCGTTATCCTTCATTGTTGTGAACTATTATTAGTATAATAAACGCCCGTCGTGGCGCACCGGACTGACTACGTGTATCGATAGCGTCATCTCTTATAAATAAATATATATATATATAAATATATACATATATATAGACATACCATAATTATTATAAAACGCAAATAATGAATATAAGATCGCAAAATCCTACAAACGTATGTGTGTGTGTGTGTATGCGTGCCTACTGTTAAAACGTCATTGAAACTGCCGGGTTTCAATATCGCAAAAAATCCACAAAAATTCACGAGAGAATGAAGAACTGCGAAAAAAAAGAACGAAAAAAACACGGTTTTGATATTCTGGAAAGGAATTTTTCGAGGTTAGGTACAATCGTGATTGGGTCTTATTCGTTCCGTCCGAAAAGACGAGAAACCAAGAATACGATTCGCTGGTGTCTACTTTTGATTAACAGCCAATGATATTCGGCGCACGCGCGACTCAAGCGGTAAAAATCGGAAGTAAAAGTAACTAGAATGCCTAGGGGTCCTTTCCAGATGAGAACCTTCACAACCGTGGTTGATTCGCGGCTGTTTCGTCACACTCGCGAACTGACAGGTTAGGATCGTGTATAAAATCGAAAAAAAACAAAGAAAATAAGCAAAAACGTTAATAATGATAGCAAACTCTTTCTCTCGTACCGTACTGTGCCTCAAAGGTCCCGTAATCCCCGGGGCCTCAATCACACAAACTTTCGGACATACAAATGTTTTCGGATACATAACCTTTCACGTTGATAAAAAAAAATGAAAAAAATCGTACGAAGGGCACCGGAAAGCCAAATAACACGCTTAGGTCGTATAATATCGTAATTCTGTATTTTACATGTATATGTATATGCATGCATATATATGTATATATATCGCGAGTTTCTCGGTTTTTTTAACGCGAAAAAAAACGTCCATTTTGGTTTCGACGCGAACGAACCGTCAGGAGTTTTCTCGAGTCCCGAGCGTTGAGCTCTCCGTGCAGAGGGATATGGGCTTGCATAAACCATGCGCTCTACGATGCACATTTGCTCTCGGTGATTTCGTCATCTTCGCTCGGCGGCTATTTTCCCCTAAGACCTTGAATCGTTGAAATCTCTTTTAAAAATTGGACAAAAAGATTCGAGGCTCGGAAGGAGTGGACAAAAAAAAAATTTCGTTCGTGCAAGCTTCGATGTTTTACCGGGAGTGAACTCGAAAAAAAAAAATCGTTCAACATCGCCGCGAATTTTTCTCGACGTTTTCTTTCGTCGTTTCCGATCGTACGCGGTGTTTTTTTTTTGTGTGTTCCACCAATGTGCCGCATCGATGACGAGAGCGCGAATTATGCGAAAAAAACAAGACGGCGTACAGACGCGAGGAGAAACGATGCGAGAACGAAATTAACTGATGCCAGTCAGAATCTAACCGCCTGCCATTAAAAACGTATATCTCGGACGAATAATATATATTATATTATATTGATCATAATAATAATAATTATTATTATTATCCAAAAGTATGTACTACGATAGGTATATGAGAAATCTCGAGTGCGAATGTGTCGTGAAATGCGTGTACGTAATATATTATGTATATAAGTAATTTATATAAAAAAAAAAACAAAAAAACAAACAGATATGAAGAAAAAAAATGATCAATCGAATATCAAGCGTACGATTTTGTCCAATAATGTACAAACGTCATTTAAGGTGTGCATGTTGAATCAACGAGTTTGTACAAGTCTGAATTTACCCGCTGAAGAAAAAAGGAAAACGCCACGATTATTAATATCCCAAAATTTCCGCAGACTCGTGGGAGCCTCTGACGGCGACTATTCGCAACTAAATTCGTCGTGATTGTGTGTTGTTACGTTGTTTTCTTTGTTTCCTCCTTTCGTTTAAGAAACAAAACAAAAAAACCGTTCTTTTTTCCATTTTGTACATAGAAACGTCGAAAGCATTATATATTTAAATTTAAGAGGTTGTCTGTTGGTACGTACATGATTTATCGGTATAGCTGATTTATTATTACCTTTCATACTTACGCGAGAACACGTATGTCGACGATCGGGCCGCGCATGCGCACCAATCGCTCGGGACTCTCGTGTCTGCGATCGCAGAATGAAAAGAATAAATACGAAGTCAGTTATTTAAAAAAACAAATATGGTTGGTGTCTTTTATTTCGAAAATTGACCCTCGTTCCCCTATCCTGGCTGAGATAGATACGAAGGAGAAATGAATCGACGGAATGCGAGAAAAAGTTTGGTTAAAGAGGGTTTGTTCGGGTTCGTTTGAGTTTGATAACTCTTTGGGTTTGATAACTCTTATTGCTCTTTAAGAATCTTTTATAACTCTCGAAAATTCCACGTAATGGCGGTTGTAACATTGATTTTTGGGCAAGGACTCTTCTCACTGGAATCTTTGTCCCAGGCCGTCTCACGACCTATCTGCCACTTTTTCTT
Source organism: Ophioninae sp. A BG-2022a (assembly GCA_030523105.1). Classification (NCBI taxonomy): domain Eukaryota; kingdom Metazoa; phylum Arthropoda; class Insecta; order Hymenoptera; family Ichneumonidae; species Ophioninae sp. A BG-2022a. Next base: position 17,488 of record JAPYZI010001397.1, read on the forward strand.
GCCTTCCCTTTCCCCTTCTCATTCTCGAAGTCCCTGTCTTTGCCTTCTTTTTTTTCTTTTTTTCTTTCTTTCAACTCGCTGCACCGCACGAAGGGTCATCCGGCGAGGGCGTTGAACCTGGTCCGTCGAAAAAGCTGGGCCATTCCCTCGGCAACGAGTTCACCAACTTTCCCTTCTCGCCCAGCACCGAACGTCGCTCTCTTAATCTATACGTGTATATGTCTTCGGTGCAGGCGGTATTATACACGTTCGGCATGCATCGGACACAGTGGCGCGCCCATGCGACGCTCTTTCGGACTTCTCGCCTAATTTCGTTGTTCGATCGTTTTTTTTTTCGATTCGTTCAAGAGTAACTCGAAGATTTGAAAAAAATCGTTTTTTTTCTTTGTGTTTATTGTTAAACTATGATTTTACACTAAAAATGGAATTTAGTTAAAGTTGTTTTTTTTTAAATATATTTTTCACGAGAAATGTTTCCGCTACTGGAGAGGTTAGGGTTTTTCAAAAGTCTTTTGCAAGAAGATTTATCGAAATTTAGGGGAGATCGTTGCGGGTTATGTTTTCTGGTCGGACGATCGATTTTCGGTTCCTGAAATTTTTCTTTTCAATCTCCAGTTTGACGTGAAAGTCAAACATTCGCTTGAGCACGCGTAGAGAGGGATATGTGAGCGTATAGGTATACTGAAAACGCGTTGAGCTCTTTACACCCCAACGCCGACCTACCGACCCATATTGGGTCGTTGAACCACCTATAGATGATATCCCGGCTCAAATACGATGATACGGGAGTCCCCGACACGCGTTCTCGGCCTTTTCTTATCCGCGTTTCTCCCCCGGATCCATAAACCATAGCCGCCCCAGAAAAGTGCCGAAAATCGCTACGGGGAAAGTACGCGAGCCACGCCTTGACGCGACCGCCGATTATCCTCTTATTTTTATCTCTCGTTGCGCATCGATGTTTCGCTTTATTGTCGAATGCTAGAATTCGGACTAGATTAAAGCCAGTCGACGCGTATTTTTGCTATATAACCTCAATGACTACCTACCTAACCTAAAATCGAATTTAATCGACAGAGCGATAAAATTTAATTGTTTTAAACTGCTTGTACACGCAGATTTATTCTTATGAAAGAATTGTTTTTTTCTTTTCGTGCACGTTTCTAATGATTGAAGCGTAAGAGAGATTTAATTAAACACAATATAAATTTTTGATAAAACGATCAATCGAAAAGTAGGGTTAGGAACAGAAAATAACTGCACATGTTTTGTATAGTTAAATAAGTGAGTCTTTGAAACTCGATATTATCAATTTGGCTGTTTTTATTTCCGAGGGAAATGCAAGAAGCAAAAACGTAACTGATGGAAGATTGTTCGGAAAACGGACGTGTCAAGCTTTCGGAGACTTCCTTCGATCACTGTGCAGCTACGGGAAATCGTTCTTTAGAAATTGTATGAGGATATCTGGAGCGCTGTTTTATCTACAATCACCAGGAATCGAGACGAGGTTATCTTTGGTCAGTAATTACCTTTGGTCAGTAATTCCGGTTCACCGCAACGCGATACCTACAGGTGGACATAGAAAATGTGTTTAACGAATCGGAGATGAAACATTTTTGCTCTACCGATATTTCCTGCATCCAACTTTTTCTTCTGTAATTTTGCGTCAAGAATTTTCTTAATTCCATTTGAAACGTTTTTTATATCCCGTTAACGTACGAAAACTGAATTATACATTTATTCAAGAATGTTACCGTCAGAGAATCCAAATTCCCCAATTTTTGCGACATTGCAACCTTAAGAGAATCGTTTTCTTTACCGGCCGAGTACTAATCCGTGAACGCAACGAAGTAAGCTGCGAGCCGCGCCCGGTCGACGAATCTGGCCTCCTTTTCTCTCGCGTACCCCCGGGCGTTCCGCTTCCTCGTTCTCGCGTGCGTCGTTTCTTCGCTGCCCAAAGAAATCGATATTATCGTGCAATCGATTCGGCGGTGCGGCAGCAGCACAGCAGCAGGAGGAGAAGCAAGAGCATTTTCGGTTGCGCTGTCAAATGGATAATGGCAGTAGCAGCGACGGGGATTGAGATGACGATGTCGCAGAGCAATGGCTTTCACGGGAAAAAGAAAGAGGATGTCGACAATAAAGACAACCTTTGGTACGTTCGAGTTGTGACAACTCGCGATATAACTCGTCAATCGCGTATCGCTAAAAAACAAATTCGTCAGTTTTCGTGTCGTTCTCATCGTGCTGAGAGAGAGAGATGAGAAAAAAAACCTCAATTTCGCGATAATACGTATTTATATTCGCAAGCATTCTCGAACCGATTTACCAGTGCATTGCCGATCTTGTGAACAAAAATGACCGATCTTTTTTCTCGTGAAAAGAAATTCAAAAGAAAAAAAACGAATATCAATTTTACAGGTCGTCGATTTTGGCAGAGGTACAGAACAGCGGCAACAACAAATTACCGTCCAACAAGAACGTCCTCGTTCTGGGTAATATACCTATTCTCGTAACGCCAACCTCCGTTTTTTTTCTTTTTATTCACACCCACGAACTCTCGGCCGTTCCTGATTCGCATATTAATTCGTCTTACCTGACTTTAATACAGCACCTTATGTGTCATATTCCCGTACTTCTGCTCGTGACGTCATACTCGATATTCACCATTTCCACGAGTCCTCTTTGCCTTGTTTTCTTTCCGAATGTTATTTCGAAATTCATATTTTCGAAAAAATAATGATATCTTAGTTTAAATATCCATCTGCTTTGATTTTTGTTATCTCTCGCCAATCGAAGTTCAATCGTTACAAAATGCATTCTTGTTGAGCATTGATGATTTTTTTAGCCCGAACTTATGTTTGTTACGATTAATGAAAATCGATTTAATTTTTATCATTTATTTCGATTTTTTGTGGAAATGAGAATTAAATCGAACCCAAACAAACCCAAACTAATGTTAATTATAGTTAGCGAACATCGATTTGTTTTGTATCGTTTATTCCGTGTACTTTGTGCAAATGTTTACAACAGAGCTTTTAAAATGCGGAGCAATCTAGGATATTTCATTTTTGTTGTTTCGTTCACGGCAGTTTTAGGATCGCATCAATGGAATACTATACGAACGTTGATTATAAATTAGAATTTTTTGACGATTATATTGCTAATTATAACATAGCCGAATAGCTAATTGTACGATTGAAGATTGCGTTCCATGTGGTCTAGAAAATACAAATTTTTCTAATGAAAACAGATCTTTGCTAGGGAAGTTTGTTTGGGTTTGTTTGGGTTAGATAACGCTTTTTGACTGTAACAAACATAAAAAGATCGATCGAACATTCAGGCGACAACGAAAGCGGCAAAACCACTCTAATCGCCAAGCTCCAAGGCGTAGAAGATCCTAAAAAAGGCTCGGGTCTGGAATTTGCCTACATCGACGTTCGTGACGATTACAGGGATGGTGAGTTATCAAGAAACAACAAATTTCACGGTTGCAAATTGATTCAGCCTTTAGGAAATCAATTATGCCGCTAAGTCATCATTTCGATTTGTTTTTTTTCAGATCAAACGAGATTATCGGTATGGGTGCTGGACGGAGATCCCGGTCACGCGAATCTCCTGCGATTCGCCCTGAGCCAGGAACGGTTTCCTCACACTTTAGTTATGCTCGTAGCCGCAATGACGACACCGTGGGCACTGCTAGATCAGCTCCAAGCTTGGGCCGCCCTCCTGGGCGATCACGTCGACAAGCTCAACCTCGACAACGACACTAGGCAGAGATGCAGACAACTCAGTAAAACGTTTAACATTTTTATTGCGTTTTTTTAATTTTACAATCGACATAACCTTAAAAACTTACGAATTTCGTTTTCTCAATATGTCGATCTGTCGTATGTCCTCAAATACGTGTAGAAGATATACATAACCTCAAAAACTTGCGAGATCCTTATTTTCAGTGTGCCGATTTTTCTCGTGTCCTTAAATGTCTGTAAAACCTCGACATAACCTCAAAAATATTCGAAATTCTATTTTTCATAAGTTTATTAAACACCTTAAAGTCACAAACCCAAACACACTGAGCGAAACGTACTTTTCTCCGTTCGTTCTTTTATCGAAATGCTTTTTCGTGATTTTGGTATTTGCGATGATTAACATTTTTCTGGGAATGGATAGATGTAAAGAAATGGCAAGATTACACGGAGCCTGGAGACGAGCTAGATCCGGGCAGTCCGTTGAGACGTACCAGCAGAAATTTGGATGACGACACCAACGGGAGTTTGCCATTACCGGAGGGAGTTCTCACCACGAATTTGGGCCTTGACGTTGTTGTCGTTATCACGAAAACGGACTACATGTCCACTCTCGAAAAGGAGCACGATTATAAGTACTAATCTTTTTCCTTTCCCTTCAATTTTATATTGAATAGTGAAAAGTCACATCGAACATCCAACGCTTCGATTAATAAATTTCGATGATCGTTTTATAATTGAAATGGTTATTTTCAGGGACGAACATTTCGACTTTATGCAGCAATGGATTAGACGATTTTGCCTGCAGTACGGGGCCGGACTGTTTTACACGTCGGCCAAGGAGGATAAGAATTGTGATTTGCTGTACAAGTACCTTACACATAGGATCTATAGTTTACCGTTTAGAACGCCCGCTCTCGTCGTCGAGAAGGATGCTGTACTTATGTAAGTACTTTTCTACCCTTCCTTCCTTCAGCAATCTTGTTTCTATCTTTAATGTTTTTTTTAAATCTTAGCTTGATCTTTTTTAATTTTTTCTTCTTTATTGTAATTTTTTTTCTATTTTTTACCTTTGCTTCTTCTTTTTTCAATGTTTCTTCTCCTTTTGCCTCACGAGTACGAAATATACGATTCTGAATTCGCAGACCCGCTGGCTGGGATAACATGAAGAAAATCAGCATACTCCACGAGAATTTGCAGTCGATGAAACCGGACGATTACTATCGTGACGTCATAGCTCAACCCGCGACCAACAGAAAAGTACGTCGATTTCGAGTTTTCCCCGAATTACGAAAAAAAGAAAAAAATATATATTTCGTTTATCGTTTTCCCTGATTACCGATCCATCGGAGTCGCCATTTTCTGTTTAGCTTTTTCTTGAGCATTTTATTATTTTGATTTTCGATCGAACGTTACAGTGCGTGGCACGGGAAGTCGAAGTACAAGCTGAGGAGGAACAGGCTTTTCTCGCTCGGCAACAAGCGGCTTTATCAGGCCTGAGGGATCCCTCTCGTTCGCCAACGACGAGAAATCAGGCAAGCGCCGGGCCGATCATGCAGGTTGTACCATTTGTATTAAGAGCATGCTCCCAATGTTGCGTTAGTGTAACTAATAGGAGCCCAACGTTTCGTCTTCATCAATGTTTCTTGTGACTAATCGTCTGTCATTCGAATTTCATATTTGCCACTATTTTGTCACTAAAATCAAGTCATCACTTATTTCGATGTAGTTTCCGACGACCAACTGAATTTTCCGTCGACGAATCCAACTTTGGCTATCATTGATGTTTCTAATACCGTTTGATGACGGACGGAATAATTTCACCTCTAATTCTTCCCTATTTTGGCTAATTTCGTTTCTTCCCTTTCAAGGTCACGAAGTTCCTTTTTGTGTTTTTTCCGTTTTTGTCGTTGTTTTTGGCGCGAGATAGCGACTGTAACGGTTGGTAGCATGTTCTAATATATGTGGTACTATCTGTTGATCATGAGAGTCTCTTTGTCATCGTTAAGACCATTTTTCGAGAGCCAACGTCTTTTCGCAGGTCTCCTCACCGAACAAAAAGTTGGATCCTAAAGGACCTGGAACGACGGCGTCTGGAGAAGGCGTACTAGCGAACTTCTTTAATTCCCTTCTTTTTAAGAAAACCGGAGCGTCCCCGGGCGCACCGGGATCACCAGGTTCACCTTGCAGCGTTGGATCGAGTCCAATACGAATCGGTGGGTTCTATTTTTTTTCCCCATAGCTCGAACAAACCCAAATCCAAATACTCAAAGAACTTTTACCATCGATCGGTCAATTATCGATTCATTAATTGATCAAATATTCCCCAATATCATAAAAAAACAATTTTTTTTATTTAATTTCCAAAAAAAGCAAGGATGTTTCATCTTGAAAGTTTAACAATCCAATAATTGTGATGTACTTAGTTCGATAGTGATAATCTAAATTCGTTTCCGACCTTTTCGCAGATTCCGGAGTGGTGGACAAAACAGCGATGCGAAACGACGCGGCAGCGGAACTCGATCGCATAACCCGAACGACGAAGGATCTAACGCCCGACCTGAACTCTTCGTCGGAGTGTTAGAAAGTTCTTCACCACTTTGCGGGGTAACGGAATCACCGAATCGATGATTTTTAGCGCGGTACAAAGTGTCGATAACTTACCGACGGTCGGCTGAAGCGCTATTACGGAAAATTAATTTTTTTCTATTATTTCTTCTTTTTTTCGAATGAAAAAAAGAAAGAAAATAGAATTAAAAGCCGCGCTTGATCGTTTTCCGAAAATTTCATTTTCCTGCTAGTATAAAATCACACACACACGCGCGCCCGCCAATTTTACTTGTAACGAAAGAAAAAGAAAGTTCAAAAGTTTTACGAATTTTGTTGGTCTCGTGCGAAAATCCTTACATCGGGCCATGCGAATAATTTTTCTTTTTTTTTTTCTTTTCTTTCGAACGAAACGAATACTCAATTCCTGCGGAAACGTTTCTTCGCTTCTAATCGATCAATCGGTCCAGGGCTGTGTCCATTCAAAATGGCTGTCTCTCTTTCTACCCCGTTTTCTTTTTCTTCTTTTAGAGTTTTCTCGCGAAAGGGTGAGTATCCTTTTTCTCTTCTCGTTTTTCTCTCCCTTCGGCCCCCAAAAAAACTAGTCCGAAGGGAAGGGCTTGAAGCCTTGCGTACTTTTTAATTGACGAGCGAAAAAAGTCTGTAATGTAAACTGCAAAAAAAGAAAGGAAAAAAGGAAATAAAAAAAATTAAAAAATAAAAATTAAATAAAAATGAAACAAATTTTTTAATTACAAAGATAAAAAATTAAAGAATTTCTTTTTATAAAAAGATAAAAAACGATTAAAAAAATTACATTTAAAGAATGAAAAAAATTAAATAATACTTTTAATTATAAAGATGAAAAACTTTAAAAATTAACAAATTGAACAAATTCACGGAATTATTTCACAGTCATTTATCTTGATTGCTTTATTAGTATTTTCAAATAGAATTAAGATAAAAAAAAAAAGAATATCATTTCCGATAATTCAACAATTACGCAAGGCCTTAAGCGCGATCGACGATTTCTCAAATTCGGTTAAGTCTCGAGACTAGCCTGTACGTCGCATCATACAATGTGCAATACGTCGCGGAACACATTTTTTGTATGTTTTTTTTTACACGATACAAACTCACAAATATATTTATATAAAATCGAGAACGAGCGTGAAAAAGCGGAGATCGTACTTTTTAACAACGATACGGTTAAAAACCGAGCGAACCCAAACGTGGTTGACTTTTCTTTCGAGCGTCCTTCACAATTCCAATTTACGTTGAATTTTTTGTTTTTTTTTTTATTCAAGAAAAAAGATCGTTTCGTCGTTCAACCCCCTTAAACGACGACGAATAAATTCTTTTCGAGAAAACCACGAAATAATTTGTCTGCGAGGCGAGTCGATTCTCAGGCGAGGGAAGATCTGCAATGAGTAACAGGGAAGATGAAAAAACGAAAAAAAAAGAAAAACGTGCGCGATCAAAGCAAAAAAAGGAAGATGAAACATACAACGCGCTATGCAAGTGAACAACAGCCTTAATTGTTGTGTTTGACGACGAGATATATATATACATTACGATATCGAAATAATGGAGAATGGAAAGAAAAAAGAATGAAGAAAAAGAAACAAACAAAAAAAGAGAAGGAAACACTGAATTAAATTAATGTAACTAAATATATAATATAAATAATAAATTTGGATTATCTTACGCACACGTCGTCCTCACGCACTATAGTAAATTATTTAGCTACCGTTTTTTCAAGGCGTTTCGCGCTTTCTTCCCTCTCGGCTCGCAAAAACGAAAAAATGAAAAATGAAGATATCGCTTTTTTTTTCTTCTTTTTTTTTCTGGATATTCGATACTAACAAGTCAAAAACGTTACTATATTTATGTTACAGTTGAAACCCAGTTTTCAGTTTAAAAAATGTTTTCCCGGATAAACACTGGAATTTAGTGACGAATAAGAATGGTAATTGAAACTGATCAGTTCTTTCGTTAATTTCGTTAATTTCCTTTGATGAAATGTTTAAATTGTAATTAAAATTGAATATTGAATTTGAAGAAAATCAAATTTCATTTAGGTTTAATTTGATTCAATTATTACTTTAATTTAATTCAATTAATTGTAACTCGGTTTCCTAATTGAAATTCCTGAAGTGTATAAATGCGAAGGAAAATCATATTTTCCCCCATGCCAGCATCGATCAGCTTTTCGCTTATCGGTTTCGTTACAATTAGTTTTCTCAGATGGGAAACTAATTCAAATTTGTTCGTCGTTTCATTCCTGTTTCTCACTGGAAAAAGTTCCGGAGCGTACGACTGGAATTTTGGTGTATCAGTTCGGATGTAGAAACACGAGTTTTACCTGTAACATAATTATATCGCAAGCACTCCGCGTACGTAAATATTCGAAATGTGTGTGTGTGTGTGCCTGCATTATCGTTCTAACTGTCGTTTTATCTATTTTCTTCTAACGGAGAAGTCAGGCGTCGAATTGTAGGTGGATCTGACGATCGGTCTAATTTAGGATAATAGTATGTATAGGCAGAAGAGCGACGTGCGAGAGTTCTGCGAGAGTGAGTGCGAAAGATTTTTATACGAGTTGTATATTTACTGTTTTTTCTGTTCTCCCTTTCTTCTTTTTCGTTTTTATAAAGTAGAAGTTAGAAGAACGCTTAACGAGAAATACTGGTAGCTTCGAGAGACTGGTTTCGATGGATCAAATAGCAAAACGGCAGACAAAAAAAATGAAATTTATGCGTCATGAATCAAACTGTGTAATCTTTATTCTTAATGAAACTTACGGAAGAAAAAAAAAACGGAAACGTGCGCACCACGATTCTGTCGCAATGACAAGCTGTAATGAAAATCCAACTATTAAATTAATCGATACCCTCGTACATCCAAATAAATAATTTTTCATACAGTCATCGTTCTTCATTGACACTGTTTCTTTCAACCTTCACGATATTCGTCATTTTCTATTTTGGTTCGTTTGGATTTGTTGCGGAATGTTTGGGCTTGTTTCATTAGAGTTCGTTTGGATTCGTCTTATTACTGTCTGTTTGGGTTCTTTTTTTATTAAGTCTGTTTAGAGTTGTTTGGGTTGGTTTGGGTTTGTCTCGTGAAAGTCCCGACCCAAACACACGCGATACAAGATATACAAACCGCTGGTGCTTCGTTATTAATCAATTTTCCAGTCGCGTTCGCTATTGATAGCCCGACATCGTTGAGGTTATGTTTTCCATTAATTTCATGGCGTCATAGTTCCACACGTAAACTTTTATCATTTCTTTTAATAAATCTGCGAAACTATAGTCAATATTATGTCGAAAAAGATCTTGACAGTTTTTTTCCTCGACATTTTTCGAACTAGTGTTCGTCCGACGCGTTCGGACGACATCTGATGCTTTCTGCACGAAGCATCTTAGGGGAAGAGTCCTGCCACCTGCTGGCGTTCGAACCACGCTTTCGTCTATCGGTGTTCATTCCAAAGTTCCAAATAAAAATCATTGCAGTTTGTTTATTTTATGTTTTTATTCGTTTATGTTTCTAAGTTATTACAGCGTTCGACTAACAGGCTTGTGTTGGGTAGCGGAGCGAACCGTTGTTCGCGTTAGACATTCCTTTTTTTTCGTTTTTTTTTTCTATTCGCAGGCTTTGAGGTTACATAATCGCGTGCGGAAGTTGAATTTCTCGGTGAAATTTTAACGAGGCGGTGCGTCGTCAGGTTCTACTCTGACACTAAAGAACATTCGTCGATTGCGCAAAGGTTACGAACACATGCATTCGAGTCTACGCTGTTGCGATCGTAAGTGCGGAAACAGTTTTTTATTTTTTTTGGAATTATTTGAGAGGTCGTTGAATACTCGACCGGAAATAGTCTGGGTAGAAACTTCAAATACGAAAGTTGCTGTACTACCAGATAATTAATGAATTCTCGTCACACCCATGCATTGAAAAGTGACGAGAATTGATATAAAAAAATTACGTAATTCGAAACAATGTTTTTCCTTAATCTAACGATTCGCCTCAATGCTGGAATCGCGACTGGAGGAGTTCGCGACGTGATGGAAAAAAAACTTTCATTGTTGTATAATTATGGCTTAGTATTGTATTCGATCAACCGAAACAACGGAAATGAAGGAAAAAATGAAAGGAATTATCATTCATACTGCATGAATCATAGAGGCAAACAAATGTTGGGTAAAATCTTTCGTGAATTAATTGACACGAACGCAAAAATTTTCAGTCATTTGTGTAGTTATCGATCGCCGACAGTCTCATTTGTCAATTCATTTTTTGTTTCTTCCTCCGTTTCATCCCTTAATAAAGGAGGATTCGTTTGTCAACGGCTTTTCGGCAAATCGGACATTCGGTCATGCGGTCACCGCACATCTGGCAAGTGCCATGGCCGCATAGGAAAATCATGTTTTTCAGTCGATCCAGACAAACCGGGCACATTGTCTGGAACAAGAAAAAGTCGAGTCAGTCGAGTGTCGATAAAGCAAAAACAGTTAGTTACCGACGGTCGTAAATGCGGTATTCATATTATCTACAGTTAATAACGAAGATTAATGTTTTCGATTTTTTATTTTTCTCGTCGTTTCGTCTTAGAGTTGGAGTTACCTGTTCCTTGATGTCCTGCAATTGCTGCTGAAGCTTTTGAATGTCACTGTGCGATGCATCTCGGCTCCCGTTGTTCATCAGAGCAGCCTCGCCACTTCCGGTATTCACGGGTGCTTGCTCTTCCTCAATGTCAGCTTTCACCTCCGAAATCGTACCTAAATTCAGACGTTTGTTCGAAAATATGACACTACTTCCGAAATGAAATGAACAACTGGACAATCTTTGTTAGTACTCAGCTATTAATATTAGGAAAATATTTGATCGACTTTTGTTACCATCAGTCGATAATTAAAATCGAAGGTAATGCAGGTTTTCGGAAAAATGGATCGTTAAGAAAACGGAACATTGTTCTGCGAGTTCTTCCGCTTTCGAGAGTCCGGATCTATCACAAGCAACCGGGAAGGGATGGAAGCGAGATTTAATTGTACCCGAGGCCTCAGACCCCTTAATGTAAGTAAAATCACCTCCTCCGCCGCAACAGATGGACATCGGTACCATGTGCTGTATCTGCGTACGACACTGGACGCATTTCTTCATCAAGGTGGCGCAACTCTCGCACGCGCACATGTGACCGCAGGGACGAAAGAGCACGCCGGCTTTGCGATCGGAACAGACGACGCATTCCTCGATCTTCACGAACAAAAAGATAAGTGTTACTCATTAAATGGGATTACTTGAAACTGAAAATTACGATCGATCGAAATTTTATTACTTTTCGGACTTACTTTTGAGGTTAAGAACGACGAGGTTCTAACCTCAAAAGTAAGAAATTTGATTTTTTAATTTCGAGGTGGCCTGGAGCGTTTTCGTAATTCTCTTAATTAAAAATCTCCTGTTATTTTTTATTTTCTTTTCCAAACTAACCTTCACACGGGAAACTACGTTTTCTCGGCAAATCAGGCATTTCTTGACCCTCGGTCCGCAAGGGTTGCAGCATGCGACGTGACCGCAGGGGCTAAAGAGCATTTCTCGTTTACCGTCCGAGCAAACGAGACACTCGTCCATCGCGGCAGATGGCGTTGGCGCTTCGATGTCGTGCCTGATGATAAAACCGGAAAACAAATTACACTCGCGTTCCAAATCGACTTTTTATCTGTTTCAATGTCTTTTTTTTATTATTAAAACGACTAATCGTTGAACTAAAAAAATTGAGCTGTGAAAAATATCGCCAATAATTGATCGAAGGAAAAATTCGTGATTATTGACGAATACTAACGATTCCTTGTTCTTGTGGCAAGTCGTCAACGTTTTGCATAAATTTGGATCCGGGCATAGGTGAAGGGGCGTTTGTCCCTTTTTATTTTTCAACTCTAAATCGGCACCGTGAGCCGCCAAGAAACAGGCTATGAACGAACTGCTCTTTTTGTCCTGACCCTGGGCTCCCAAACCCATAAGTAGACGACCGACGTCCTGAACATCCTGCAGTTGTCGCAGCTGCGACAACGTGTGATGCCGGAGCGCCTCGTGCAACGGCGTGTCTCCGTCCTTGTCCGCTACGTTCACGTTGGCGCCCTCGCGCACTAGCAGCTACAATTAAAATTTTTTAAAATACAATTTCAAAAATAAAAAACAAATAAATTTTACGATAATAAAAAATGAAGAAAATATCCATTAAAAATGTTTTTGCTTATTAAACACGTATTAATATTAATAACATAAATAAATAAAATTAGAAAATCGGAAAAAATGTTTTTTTTTTTAATTATATATAATCATAAAAATAGATATTTATATTTATATGATTATATAATCTTTAAATATGATTATTGTTGCTTAAAAATGCAACAAAAATTCTCACTTAAAAATATATTTAAAAAACGGGCAAATATATAAAAAAAAATGAGCAAAAAATATATTTAAAAAAAATGAATTTGAGTTTTATTTATTGATTCAATAAAAAACGTCCAAATATGGTAAAAACGGAAGGAAAAATTGTACTTTCATTATTATAATTACAGAAATGGAGGAAAGCCAATTTACCAAAATTTGCATCAATTGAAATATTCAAAATGAAACGTTTGAAATATATTTAAACGTGCTAAAAATATCATTGTCCTAAATAAAACGTTTCAAGTTTCAAGAGTTTTCCTACAGGGGTTTCGACCGCGGGGAGGGGTTGGGAAAGACCTAGATGGACAGCAGATGGACGGAGGATTGCCGAATATGATGGATCGCTCTAGCAAGCCCGAGAAAATAGTGCGGTGAACGTGTGACACGAGAGGAATAGAATTTCGTAAAAATAAACATGTCCGTTTATTTTCGGAAGACATAATCAGGCCGGTAGCTGAGCAAAGACGAGGCTAGCGATGGTTCACTGATCGGTGCTTAAATTATTGTTAAAACAGGCTACAAAAACTTTTTATTTAAATAATCGAAAAACTTTGAAAAACAAAAAACAATACTGAAATAATAATTAATTCGTAAAAAACAATACGTTAAAAAAAATTAATTAAATATTCAGTTTTTAGGAAACGAAACTTTTGCAATATTTCTTTCGAAAAATTAATTTTTTAAAATTCGTTTTTTGAAAAAAAAAAATGAGATTGTAATCGGGGGGTGAATAAATTTTGAATTAATTAGTAAAACGCTCACTCTGACGATTTGCGTGTGCTGTCGTTCGACGGCGAGATGAAGGGCCGTTTGCAAGTTTACATTTTGGAGGTCCAAATCGGCTTTACCGATTCCAGCCAAAAGTTCAGCAACTTCGACGTGATTGTTGAGTGCAGCGAGGTGAAGTGCTGTGTAACCGTCGTCCTTTTTCTCGTCAACGATCCATGGTCGTGGCAGCTTCGATAGCAAAATTCTCATAGCACTGAAAAAGTAGTAAAAAAAGAAAGATAAATTAATAAAATAAAGAAAAAAATAGTATACAATAGTATTTATTTTTTTTCGAAAATAAAACGTCTTAGATGGTAAAATAAATTTTAAATAATTGGGTTTTTTCGGGTTCAACGCATTTTCAATTAAATATTAGATTTGTTTGAGTTCAACCAATTTTTAATTAAAAATTGAATTTTTTTGCGGTCTCAAATTTTTAATTAAAAAATAATTGGGTTTGTTTGGGCTCACCTAAGTTTCTATTAAAAATTGGTTTTTTTTTGGGTTCATCCAATAATAAATTAAAAATTAGTTTTGTTTGGGTTCACTCAATCTTCAATTAAAAATTGGATTTTTTTGGGTTCATCTAAAAATCAATTAAAAATTGGTTTTGTTTGGGTTCACCCAATAATCAATTAAAAATTGGATTTTTTTTGGATTCATCCAATAATCAATTAAAAATTGGTTTTGTTTGGGTTCATCCAATAATCAATTAAAAATTCATTTTATTTGGGTTCACTCAATCTTCAATTAAAAATTGGATTTTTTTGGGTTCACCCAATATTCAATTAAAAATTGATTTTGTTTGGGTTCACTCAATCTTCAATTAAAAATTGGTTTTGTTCGGGTTCACCCAATAATCAATTAAAAATTCATTTTGTTTGGGTTTACCCAATAATCAATTAAAAATTGGATTTTTTTTTGGGTTCACCCAATAATCAATTAAAAATTCATTTTGTTTGGGTTTACCCAATAATCAATTAAAAATTGGATTTTTTTTGGGTTCATCCAATAATCAATTAAAAATTGGTTTTGTTCGGGTTCACCCAATTTTCAATTAAAAATTTGGTGACACCCGTAGACGTATCTTTCCACCAGGATATTTCACACTTCGAAAGCATCCAACTTTTCCGATTGTTCATCGAGGGTTGGATAATAATTATACCCGCAGGTGGATGTTTCACGTTGCACTGAGAATTTCAACCGGTGGAACTTTGAATCGCGTTTAATACCCCGGACGGGGACGATGCTGAATTACATTTATCCGAACTACCGTTATTGCCGTTCGGTCTCCGCAATTTCAATGTTTAATAATCCCGTGTAGAATAGCCCGGATAAGAGGGCACTGAACAATTCATGGCTTCGGTCATATCGGTAGGGGGAAAAGGGTGGGGGAAATCTACGAATGTAATATCCATCGAGCCCCATCTGGAAAAATGTTATTTGTTCGTTCTATTTGCAAAAAACGTACATCCTAGATATCAGAATTTGATACTAAACAATAACGCTCGATTCCTCGATAATTAAATCCCCGAAACGTATTCATCGATGAAACCTCGATAATTTTGTTTCGGGTTTCCTTTACTCTTGGTCAAATTCATTCAGCCAAAATCATTAACGTTGAAATTAATTAAAGTAAATTTTGATTGAATTAAACATTGAATCCGTATTTAAACAATTGAAACAAATAATTGTTCTTTTTTTTTCATATTTAAATCGTCAACGATTTGTGAGGTTTTTTTTTTTATTGTTCAAAACAAAAAAAAAAAAAAAAAAAAAACGAATGAATTAGTAATATTGAAAGTGAAATCAGAATTATTAAACGGAAGAAAGAAAAAGAAAATAGTAACATGAAATGAAAATACGAGAAAACGAAATATTGTAATTAATATTTTAATTATTGAATCGAATAATAGTTAATTATTGAAATTGAAATAATCGTAACTGAAGTAATAATAATTTCATTTGAATATTACTAAATAATTGAAATTTAAAAAAAAGGCAATCGAAATAAAAATAAAAATAATTGAATTCGAACATTAATAAATTCTCGAAACTGTAATAATGAAAATAAAAATAATTGAATTGAAATAACAGTAATCATTTGAAATAATAATGACGATAATTGAACTAAAAATAATTAAATTGAAATAATCGTAATTAAAAGATAAAAATTCACTATTCAAAATATCCAATATTCCCTCCTCTCTCTCCAGAGTGCAATTAATCACGAGTAAAACAAGCCCAAGCAAATACAATCGAGAATCTTTTTAAAACAAAAATGAATTTTGCTTGATATCGACCAATTTGTCCTCTCCTACCCCCCTCCCCCCTTCTCCTTCCCCCATCCCGCTTGCCCACTCGTTGCTTTCCTATCTCGTGCATAATTAATCAAAGGCTGTTCGTAGCACGTGTGAGCCACGAGGTAGTGGTCTCTCTCACTGTGCAATACTGCAGGGACATTCTCGTTCGAAATGAAACGATGCAGGGATGCTGCCCCATGGACCGCGTTCCGGGATGAAAGATCGATCTTTTTCGTTCGCCGGAATGAGAGACGATAATGCGAAGACGAGAGGAGGAAAAGTAAAGAGTACACAAATGTATGTGTGCCTCGAGGTTCTGCAGCTGTTGTTAGAGGAGGTCTTTTCCTCGAGAGAGCCAAACGAGAAACCTCATGGGGTCGAGAAGAGCTCCGGAGACGAGGCGAGCACTTTCGTACTCGTCAATATACAGGGTGATCAAAAAAGTACCTTTCAAAAATAAAAATCAATGGAAAATTAATTTTAATTGGATAATTAAAAAGGGGAATATTTTTTGCAGTTGTTAAAATCTATCGAATAATTCAACGAAAATTTCAAAACTTATTCGTGTATAATTCGTTCATTAAAAACCATCGTTTTTTCCTCAATTTTCAGGCTAGAGAATTTTTCTATTCGGTGATTTTGAAAAAAAATGACGAAAAATATTTTCAACCTTTAATTACTCGGAAAGTATAGGTTTCCGGACTATAATTTATATGACCTTTTTTACTCCTAATGACCTATACTTTCATTCCTCAAAAGATGAGCACCCACTTTTTTGGTCACCCTGTATATGTTTATATGGATATAAACGCGTATTGTACTAGCAATCCTCACGGGCACGCCACACATGTTTTCCGACGAGGGCACATGTTTTCTTCCGTCAAAGAAGCACGGAGAAAAAAAAATCCCGCAGACGACGTTTCGTTCGTTGCAGGGGCGAAATCGATCGCACCGAGCCTTCAAAGACAATGCTCCCCCCCCACACCCCCTCGCCGCTCCTTCTGGTTTTTTCACTTATTCCGTTGCTCAGATACACTCAAGTATGATTTGAAGGTGTTAAAGTATTATTATTGAGAATAAGATTATTTAATAAAAAATTACTTAAATAAATAATTACTTAAATAAATAAAGTGTCTTTAGATATTTTTGTAAATAAAGTATCTCTGGATAATTTTTAAGATAAAGTTTACGTAGAAATAATGTTGGAGATAAAATATTCAGAGGTATTTTTCGAGTTGGAGAATCTTGAGATACTTATATACGGGGTGTCCCACGATGGAATGTCATCCGTCAAATGGGGAGTTGGGGGTGAAATTTTGAATCGATTGATATAAGTACGTATGGTTCCTGGATCAACCCCTGAATTATTATTCATTTTTACAGCATAATAATTCACCTTAAACTCTCCATTCGTAGGGAAAAATGCCAAAAAAATATTCTATAAACGTTTTTTTGCTTTTTCTTAGTCTAATTTTGCACTTTCGGCAAAAACTCGGGCATATTCGTAATCAGCGGAAAATTTCCGATCAAATACACCCTTTTAATACTTAAAAAACGAAAAAA
>JAPYZI010001398.1:0-33103 GCA_030523105.1 Ophioninae sp. A BG-2022a
TTGAAAAATCGCAAAAAAAGAGGCAAAGGGGTATGTATGGAAAAAGTTGCAAAAATCGATGGTCCAACTTTGAAATTCTGCCAAAAATCGAAAAATCATGGGATGTTGATGATTAAAAAAGCATTTTGAAGAGAAAATCATACCGAAGAGATTGAGTACAAACTGGAGTGCCAAATCCTAAAGGAAAAAAAGTTATCGATGATTTAGTGAAAAAAGGTATTTTGCCCAAAAATCGAAAAAAATTTTTGATTTTTAATTTTTTTTTTATAGGTCTATTTTAATGTAATTTGATCCCCTGAGCACGAATCCACCATTTGATTCGCCCTAAACCCTCAATTTCTACGGAAAAATGTCGGAACAATGTTTCCGAAAGAGGTTTTTCGCATTTTCCCAGTCATATTTAGCACTTTCGGCAAAAACTCGGGGATATTCGTAATCAGCAGAAAAATTCCGATTAAATAGACCCTTTCAACTATGCGCGTTTCATCTCCACGCTCCGGTCGTAACGAATCCACACGTACAGATGCGCCCCCGCGCGGCAATTGTTCTGCCTCGAGTCTTCGCCCGAAAAGTCAGAGCTTCGTGGCGGAATTGGCGTGCGAGGTTCAATATGCCCAAGGTAACATAAGAGACGCGAGTTTACTTCGACGGAGTTTTGGAGGTGACTGTACAAAAAGGTGACGGAAGTCGAATGTCTTGACCGCAAGCCTCCATCGAATGCACAAGTTCTGCATATTCCGGAAATGAAAACCCGGCTGGCGATGTGACACTCGCGGATGAAAAGTTTACGATGGCGTTACGACAAGCTCGTGAACTGCGGTGAAATACTACGTCTTCGTGATCCACGCGTATTCCAACGGAAACATATAAATTTCAATTCAAATTTCCGGACGTGAGGAAATTTCAATTGAAATTTATCGTATTTTCCAGGTGATCGTGGATATCCAAATCGAAATTTCTAGCCGATCTAAACCTCCAGCTCTTCACGGTGGGGAGGGACGAGGATAGTGAAACACCTATAAATTTAATGTGACGTGAAACCTACAGCGGAATTAAATTTCCCTGTTCTCCATCTTAAAGAGAGAAATTGGTTAATGATACATGGTTCATGAATGATGCACCCGTTACCACGAAAATGCTGTTATCTGTATTACAGGCATTACAGTCCCGCTTCAAAATGCATGGAATATTGCCTGAAGTCAAAAAAGAAAACGAAATACTTTGAGAATCCTCCTTAAATGATTTATTTTTATAATGGGTCGGTGCTAGAGTTCCTGCCATGAATTCGGACGAGGCAAAGAATTTGCATACACGTGGGATTTAACCTACAATGTTTTTTTAAAGATATTTCGATATGGGAATATGGTTGCTTTTTCACTTTTCATAGTTTGAAAAAACTGCCGAATGTTATTTTTCATTATTTTACGAGCATTCATGAGAATATCATATCATTTATAACGACGACAATAATTTATGGCTTCAATGTTCCCGGATACGCGGTAATAATTAAATTACGGTAATGCATCGGAAACCCGAGAGTCCACAATTTCGAAACGCAAGTCCTTGGGACAGATGTTTGCACGCGTCACAATCGAGTCTCCGAATGGGTCTTTATTCTAGTTTACCAAGAGATGGATCATAATCCATGCAACCGTTGCGTTCTCACGTTTCCATTGATCTCGAAATTCACTTAGCGCGCGATAACATACAGGAAACGGATCGACGGGTGCGTCCGGGTACAAGTATGCACTGCTCGTAAATTCAGACCGAGAAACGAAGGGTTGATAAGGGAGTATTTCCAGCGAGAAAAGTTCCACATGAGTCTAAGTAAGAGATGCACGATGGCCAGAAAAATCGGGAAAAATCGAAATGAAATAACACCTGACGAATGAAAAATACAAAATTAAATGGAATAATCACTTCAAAGTCAGAAAAAAAAATAAACGAACGTTTCAACATTTTATGGAGATATCGTAGAAATGTTTTCTTCTTTCTTAAATGTCGTACTGTTTATTTAACTGAGATTATAATTATCATGAAGTTCTAGTTGTTATAGTTGAAAGGCTACGATCTGAGGAATAAATGTTTTTTTCTGTATTCGGGCCAAATTACCTTATTTTCGAACTTCGGAGATTATTAACATTTTTCCCGATTTACATTCATGATTCTATTTATTCTTATTATATTCGCCTATTTATAGCCCTTAAAGTGCCAACAATTCGATACTTACTCTATGTTCACGGTTATCCTTAAAATGGGCACTTTACCCTATTCAAAATCCGGAAAAAGATATTTGGACCAAAATAATGATTTTTCTCGCATCCCTAAGATTGAAAATTCAATTTAATCGATTATTCCTATTTTTCTGAAATCGTTACCCGATCTGTTGATGTCAGACAGAATTATGTTCATGCAGTCTTGAAAGGTCAAGTTCTTGGGTGACTTTCGAGGTCAATGAAGCGGGCGAAAGCTCAAAAATGTTAAAGGTTACCAGCAAGTTCCTTTCGAAAAGCTACCATGGTTAAAGGTGGCGGAACGAAATCCGATCATTGAGAAATGACGGAGTTGATTAACCCTGAGGACCAAAACGACCACTTTGCCTTGGAAATAGCGGATCAAGTTTCTCGGTGACTACAAGCCGGAGCGATCGTTTGGCAACTTTAATTTCATGCCTGAAGTGGCGGTGTGTTGGGAAAGTCGGAGGTGTGGAGGAAGGATCGGAGCACGCGCCAACCGCATCGACCGGCTACAGGAAAACTTGATTCGGTTTCGAACGAAACTACGGATTGTGTTCCTCCTTCGTGGGATCTATTTGCTAATTGCGTGATTTGCATGTTAGTAGGGTAGACCAGTCACGACCACCAAGCGACTAATGAACGCTCATGCAGGACGGACGCATTACCTGATAAGCTTCGACCACTTTGCGCTTCCTCATGCGCACCAATGTGAATGGTCGTATCGATACCGGTTGCTCGGTGGAAAATTATCCTTTCGTTTAACTCGATATAAAAAAATAGAGGTAAAATATCCAACTTTTATGGTTGGATATTAAAACATCCAAATTGGATGTAGTGTCGAGTCTGCAGTTGGTACCCGATTTTTGTCGTTTTGGCTGGAATAATCGACAATTAACTCATTTAAGTGGACGTCATCCAGAATGGGAACCTCAAGACGTTACATTACTCATTGAATTATTATTATATTATTTTATGTATCTTTAAAGTACCTTTGTACACCTTGACGATGTTCTTGGACATTCGTATCGTGAATGGAGTCATTATGGCTCGGTCGTTAAACGATGTATAGTTGTTTAATCAGGAAAGCATAAAGGTCATTCAAGATATCATTATCCAACGACTTCAGTTCAGTTTTCATGAGAAACCTTTAATCTGGCTCGGCTACATCGAACAGGTGCATTGATGAGGTATTCAATTTGATGACGTTCATGGAGGTTCGGCAGTGCGGATGGAAGGATGCGTGGATCGCGACCGACAGCGTAACGAGTGATGGGAGTAGTGATAGGGTGTAGGTTATCGAGGCTGCATTGGCTTCGATGTTTGTACGTGGACGAGAGTTACGGTACTGCAGGGTCCTGGAACTGCGGTGAGAAATGGCTGGTACACGTGCAACGAACGACAATCGCCCAGCTCAGATTGGTTTTCATCGGAGGTTACAGGACGCAGGCGAATGGAGCACGGAGGCGAAATTGAGGAACTATCAATGTTCACGAGCGAGAAGTGATGGACACTTTAGTCGGCGTAGGTATATTTCAGCCGACGCTATGATTGAATTCTCGTTTCTCTGTCTAGGCATTGATTGGCTTTCTGATGAGTGTTCATGGTGCCGTTCGGAAACCATAGTCCCCGGCGATTATTCGGTGTTTATTTATCGTAGATGCGGGTCATTGTTCGCAAAGCTGGGCTGGCTTAGTCCAGAGGGATGATCGGATGAGTGGCTAGAAAATGCGATAATTTCTTTGGGCGTTTACTTTAGAGAACGACTACCTGGAGTTTCCAAACTCGGCGTGTACTCGTTGATAATATCTAAGGGTCATTGGCTGCCAGGGCTTTCATTGATGACATAGCAAACTTCGGAGCAAAGAAGTATCCTGTGTCTGGAGAAGTCGAAACCAGATCAAAGGCGCTTGGTAGAGCAGTTGGAATAAAGAGCCCACGTGTTTAACTATCGCTTTGAGATCGTCCCTAGCCGCGGTTGCATGTCATCAAACTCTCTACGCAGATAGGAAAGGATTGGTTGATCAAAGCCAGAAACCATGACAACCCAAATGCTCGCCTAGCTGCAGCTTTCTTCATGCTTCGATCCTCTCTTGAATACCAAACGATCTCATCCCAAGCGCCAAGCCACGTGTCCTTTCCTATCCTGGACACAGCGCGGATACACCTACGTGAGAGAACACAAGGAATAAATGAGATTGGTGAATGCTCCGTGCGCAGTATGCCCACGGCAATCTTGTATTCCTCGCCAAGCTGCTGCAGCTTTTCCCACCAACGAATCCAAAGCCCAGCCGGTACCTACCCAAGCGGACCAACAAATTCGCAAAATATGGCGCGCGAGAATGAAAACTTAAGGGCTTCTGCACCAGCACCTTGCGAAAGTAAACTACCGAGAGAGCCAATAAGCCCAAGTTGCACGCAAACATGCATACACACGTGACGGAAAACTACGGATCGTATTCAGTGGATGCAGGCGATAGTAATATCTTCAGGTTTCTAGAAATAAGCCCGGTAAGAGAAAATATACCCCTCGGCTTGTGGCGAGAGAAAATTTTCATCGTAGAATAACCTCGTTGGTGGAACAGTAATATTTGTTGGGGACAGGAAAAACTTTTGGAATTTAGGGAATTCTTTCCTGGAGGAATCCCAACTATTGTACAACGAATCCTCAGGTTCCCCCTTGTTTCCTGTACCGCCCTCTCCTTCTCCCTTTACACCACCCTCGACATCTCCATCGTCCGTTCCCACAAATATCGTTAGCTGGAGCACTAAGTTCCCGTATATGATGAGGCCGAGAATTTTGACGCTCGGTAATGACGGCAGGCGGGATATCGCGAGGAATTCTCCACCCCCTGAGCGTCAGCAATATTCGAGACACGATGGACAAAACTCTGAAGTTCACTAACGAGGGCTATTATACGACATCGTCGTACGCGTCAGTGCGAAAGTACAGTTATACGCTTGCGCGATGTCGAATTCTGCCAGAGAGTCCGAAAAGGCAAGAGACGAGAGTCCTTCCAGATAGGATCGCAACTCCACTCGAATAAAGGACGCGGCGTTTAAGGAGCGGTTCTCAAAAGTCCCACGGTCCAAGGATCGAAAGACCGGAGGAGGAGAACGGAGATTTGACGACGGCGCGAAAGGAGGCTTCCGTTGGATTTACATCGAGGGTCGCGAGGACGTCCTCAGGATGTCACCGAAAGATGTCAGGATATCAAAGGTTCGGACAATCGTGCGGTTCTCCAAAAGTCCTTCCTACCGAGGAAACTCCACTTCGATCTCCTTTCTATCCGCCAACCTGGTATTCACTGGATGTCTTTCATGCATTCGCAACTTCACCCATCCTCATCCACTCCTGGAACTTTTGTCAGGTTCCAGGGATCAACGTTCCCATGAAACTTGCTGATGTTCCAGGTCAGTCGTGGTGTCTTCGAGACATGCGCCCAATGCCGGAATTTTCGGGATCCCTCGTGGCTTGTTTCACTGTTGCTCGTACACCAGCCTCGACACCAAATGGGATCTTATTTTTATGCCCCTGAGTATACATAGCCCTGCCCATGTGCCAAGATACCTACCCCATTTATGAGTCCGTGTACCACTTTGGTGAATATCACAAGTACGATAGCTGGCAGATTCGGAGCGAAAGTTGCAGGTTCGTCGAAAGCTAAACGAAGCGAACCGAACAAACTGTGAACTCCCTCGAGCTGCAGAATGGGAGGGGAAACGATGAAACAAAGACAAAACGGTTTGGGGAGAGTTCCGAAAGAACACAATACAAGTGAATATCAGTGAATGCGATCCCCAGATTGCGATGAGGAGTGGGATCGAGGGGAGAAACGACGATACAGAGAAACGGGCAGAATAAAAATGAAAGAGAAAAATCTCGTCAACGATGAAATTCGAGGCGAATACCAGTAAAAAATAAATCGCCTCTCGCGTCATCGCCAGTTACGCTGCGTCGCTATCCGGGGACTTTCCTCTTAGCGAGATTGCAATCTCATCTCGCGATATCGCTCCGGTAATTACATTATACTCCGTTTCGTTTAATGAAGAACTACGCCACGTGCACTCTGGGAATGGAGAGGGCTTCTTTGCCTCTTCGGCGAACTTCGATCGCAATAAATTCAAGAGACGCAACGTCTCGCTCCTTGTACCGTTTCGTTATCCCTTCGCTATCTCGTACTGTTTTTTTTAAATGAATCTCTGATATTTCATGTATATTTGTTTTCGCCATCTTTATATTTTTCCCGAAAAGCGACCGCGGAAATGGCTCGGTTTCTTTGACAAAAGCTTGCTGTTTTTAATGTAGACCATTGGAGAGCAGATTCGAAGACGAGCAGGCAAAGACTCTTCCATCAAGATGCTTTATACAAGAAACCTCAGTAGGCTTACAATCGTGGTCATAAAAAAACGCTGATAATTCGAAAAAATAATATTAAGAAAAGACACACTTGGGCGAGAAAAGGTTTGGCCCACGATTGGTTCAACGTTATTTTTTTGGGGTTGGTTCTTTCATCAATCGCACTAGGCTTTGCCACACATTTTTCGACACAAAAATTCGTAAAAATAAAGCGTTCACGCGAAAAATCATTCGAATAAGATAAATGCGACGATTTGGCATGTATCACGACTTTGACGGCCTGAATCGATGAAAACTGTTGAATTTTTGGATCGCAACACGGTTTTCTCTATTTCGTGTGATTTTCCTCCCATTCTCACATCAATCATACATGTAGACTGTTATCATCTATAGACGGACGGTAAAGGTGCACCTGTGGGGTTGTTTCCAGATTACGCTATGAAATTAGTGGATATTAGTGGCCCCGGAGATGCCCGAAGATTAATGGTGGATCCAACTGATCCACTTGTCAATAACAAAGCTTCATGGTTTATACCACGTACTGTACGTGCATTTCTCTTCCCTTTCCACCGCTTTTTCCAATGCTTTTTCAATAGTTTTTTAATGTTAACAAATAAACTATATTTTTTTGCTAACCAAGGAACGGCTGAATCGAGCAATTCCTTTTAAATTTAGAGACATTCGTCAGCACTCTTTCGAAACACTTGTGTTCGCTACTTCTGCACACGTCCTCGTTTTATCTCGTGATAAATATATGGAAGATATACAATGCATCATGAAACGCAATCCCGCTGGTTTCGGGGGAATCATCGCCCACGCAAGCGCGGAGATTTTTTCGCGATATACAACGTAGCATAACCGGATAAACTTTTCCCACGCGAGGTGAGAGCATATCCGATTTTATTTTCAAGCTCCGGCCTGGAATTCTCCGACACTCGTTTCAGTTCCATTTCTGATGTTGCTGCATATCTACATTTCTAATTGCCTCTTTCCCTTTATGGTCCCGTAATACGATAATGGATTTGGCTATGAGGGGACGAGGATTGTCCCAAACGTTGTCTCTCCAACTTGTGTCCACCAGCACCCATACATGTTCATACCTATTCGATGAATAAGGTACCTGACTTATGTAAGGCCCACGTTATTTGTTTTTAAGTGCAAAAAAGAACAATGAACATTGAAATAAAACAAAAATGTTTATTTAATCATTTACTCAATAATCCCCGTATTAATAATAATTTTAATTCAAAAAGCAATGTTCATTATTAACTACAAGCTTCGTTTTTTTAAGTCTTCTGGGCCTTATTCAGACCACTGTTTTTTAATAAGACTATACCCGTTGTAACTTCGTACAAAAAAAATTGAAAAAATATATAATCTTCCATTTTCAAACTTAAATTTTGATATCGACATCATATAGTGCTGATAAACCACTACATATCATCAGAATAAAGATTCACCAAATAATATTGAAATCACTTTTTGTTTTCGAAAGTTTACGTCGAAATTTAATAAACGCCTACATGCAGTCGCACCCGCTGCGCTCTATCAACTGCAAATTTGTTTGGGTTCGCCACAGCGCGGCGGTTGCTATGGTCATTGCGGCCATTCAAAGTTAGACACTCGACGATGAGAGTTCAGTCCGTTTAACTTTGTAGTTTTGGATATTTAAAACGTGGGCTTTATTAGGCACTGGGCGTTACATGGATCAGGTACCTTATTGTATCAACGCAAAGAAAGGTGGTTTTGAAGACTGATCGTCCCAAATTCACCATTGCAAAAATGTTAATCTCAGGTTTATCACCTTCGGATTACCTATTCCGTATACACCTCTCTCTTTGATTGATCATCCGCTTGGCAATTCCAACGATTCGGTTCGAAAAAAAAGATCCGAACGTTTCCTCATGTATACGGATTTCTGTTGGTCAAACAACGCGGAAAAAACGAGACCTAACATCTCCACTGAAAAGCCAGCTTTCATTCGACCAGTTGGAAAAGCTAGGTCGCCTGCATCCCCAAGCTTTGCGGAAAATCTCTAAGTCCTATCCACACAGACGTATCTTCACGTGAGTTCCACATTGTATAGAGCACTCTCCGCAGTATAGCGAAGGTGGTCCCCGGCGATGGATTAAAGGATGTATCATCCACCCCTTTTCAGACGGACAAGCAACGAGACAAAAAAAGACTAAAAGAAACCAAGCTTTCGTTCGTAAACCACTCTCTCCCCTCTCTCTCTCTCTCTCTCCTTCCTTCGCAGTAGCTCTCGCACCAAGGAATATACGCTCTTTTATAAACACGTATATTTATCGCATATACGAAAGCGGTCTATTTGGAATCCATTGAAAACGTCCGGGTGCAGATATCGAATATTCAATATCGTTTTGTCGTCACTCACACACCGGTTACTTCCTCTGGATCGTTCAAGCACCCCGGGCTCACATCGGAGAAGTGCCATCTACATTTTTCAATTGCTTCCTCCTCCGAACGCTTCCATGGACAAATAAATGATGTACACTCGCTATAAACATGCTTCGGGTTTTCAGGCTCCGTGGCCACTGGGAGTTTATCTGTCACTGCAGACTCCTGGATCACCCTCTCCGTCCCTCGAACATGTACCATTCCTAAAACCTTTTCGTTTAAAAATTTACAGTAGTTGGTGAGAGCTCTCGAGTTCTATGCGGTTACTGGCAGATTATAAATTTTGAAAGAAGATGAGAATAACGCTATTGCGTTTGGTAAGCTGCGGGGTGCCGCGTTTTTTTTTATTTGACGTGTCAAAAATGTTATGGATTTATAGGATGTTGATAAAAACAGATATTATTATTATTTATTTATATAATAATGTTCATATGGATGATGAACGATTGAAAGAATAAATTAAAATTGAGTTATGATCATTATTATTACGATTATAATTACTAATATTATTATTGATTTTGTTACTGCTACTGAAATTAATATTATTCATGATTAAAAACAACAACGATACTTATAACAAAGATAACAATAAGAATAATCAGAATAAATGTTACATAATAATATCGAAAATCAATAGTAATGAATTCAAATGAATAATAACCAGACATCTGGGGTTTCTCACCGCAGTTCAAATCACCAATATGAAACTACATAAACGTAGACTGAGAACTGCAAAAAGAAAGAAAATGTTATTGAAAAATGGAACGGCAGCTCTACGAAAAATAAAGAGTAGGATTCGCAAGAGGGAAAAGGACGTCGTTATACCGGCCGGATAAATTCGACGTTTCGTAGTCCGACAGTTGAAGAACAACATATTAATTCACAAAGTTTTTGATGGAAATTGCCAATACCGCAGCCGTGCGTCTCGCGCAAACGGGGATACTCTCACGCACGGTTGAACACGCAATTGATTAGTTTTTGTTATCATTGCAACAATTCGGGCTCGACTCGCAAACGCGTCCGTTTGCAAGCCCGATAGCGATCAGCAAAATAGGTAGTTGCGGTACTCGAAGAACTTCGAGCAGTTTTGCAGTCAACAGTGCAAAGTTACTCCGAAGGTAGTACTCCGGGTCTCACCCGTTCTTCCTATTCAAAAGCAACGGACGATATTTCACTGCGCGCATTGTTGATACTGCGGGGGTTTGTTGCTCTCGTGGATTTAACTTTGGAGAGGTGGAACCCTATCGGTGCGAAGTTGCTTCGTTGTATTGAAAACACGCTAGTTTGTATACTTTGTAGGGGTGCAAACACATACGCTGTTTGCCGCTTCGCAACTCCGTGCCCAATCGATACCACCGACATTCGCGTTTGCAACGCGTTACATGCGCGCCATTAAAAATTTGGCACAACTTTTTCATTACCAAACCGACGTTCGGATATTGAATATCGCTCCGCCGATCTGAATCACCATTTCCACAACGCTTTTCTGACGCGGGATCGCAACAAAACGTTCCAGTAATCCGAAGCCAGTCGTTTTTTCGTTACGCAACGAATGCAGCATTCAGCTATCATCGTGGATGCAGCTGTAACGGTTGCGCAACCGTGTTGCGTGAATTCTGAACACGAAAGAATTAATCCGTTCGTAATTGGAAATCCTAAAGAAAGAACAACGCCATCCGTTAATTATACGCGTGTACAGTAGGGCCTCTATCCACGTTGCGAAAGAATTCCCCCCACACCGCGAATAACGAAGTGGGGGGATCGCGGTGGAAGGTCGGGGAGGCTGCGCGCCAATAACAGCGCTACTAGCTTAGTCGATCGCTGCGCGAACCGCAGCGCGCAGCCTTGATGCAGCGAGTGGCGGAGCCTCTGAGTTGCTGCCACTAACTGTTTCAACATTTTAACTATAAACAAGACCTATGACTCCGCACATTATCCAACTGCTATTTTCCGAAGAGTATGGGAGACGTCGCAAAGAACGTCTATTTCACGAATACACAGGGATTTATCCTTCGAGAAGATATCACAGTCTGCAGATGTTCCTGTGGAAGTCACGCTAATATGAGAATTATGGAATAAAAGAGTTGGAAGTTGAGAAGATAAAGACTGCCTTGGGGACGCGCATGACTATACCGGAAGAGGAGCAAAAAGATCGCGTAACCGAAAGACGGAGATGTAGAGGGCAGAGGGGGGTAGGATAAACCTCGGAATCGGAAGACATTTAACCTCTGGACGAGATCAGACGAGCATTCCTCGAGGGTGAAATATCCATTTTCTCGTTCTCTCCATCTCTCTCTCTTCTTTGCCAACCGGAAGTTGTACACTTCCTCCGGGTTTTCTTTGTCTCTGGATGCACTCGTGCAGTTTCGCGCCTTAAGGACCGCGCTACTCTCTGCTGAACAACAGCCTCAGAATTTCCCTGCTCCTTTTTATTTTTGTCGGGTTTGTCCGCATTGCCAAGACTACCAAAGTGTTTCAAAGAGCCTGGTAGAACAAAGAAACGACAATGATGGTTTCGCAGCCATCGGCTGGACCTTTTCATCATCATTAGGTTTTGACATACTTCAGGGGTCGAAAAGACGGCGATGTTAATAGTTGTCTCGAGTGACATGCACTTTTCCATAAAACTATGGGCATTTCCATCAGACGCGCTTCCCCGTCGTTGCCACAGCAACGACGAATTCTTTCATCGTTATCTATATCGTCTTTCCCTCATCCGTCCTCCATTCTTCTTTTACTGTCTCAGCTATCTTCCGTCCTGGCTCAAGTGCTTTGTCTCTCGGGGCGGCGCGGAACTGCTCCAACCGGTAGATATCGATAACCAATAATCTCGAAAATATGGACGCGATCGGTTAATGAGAGCATCAGTGGGAGCATCGATCCAACACAGCTTGATGGGCTCTCCATTGCCCTGCTTATAAGGCCTGAGAGCATTGTGGCTGCACTACTGCGATACCCCCCGCTCTGCTTAGGTACACAATTCTACCGCTCTTTCACTCTTGCGCCCCAAGCTTCCGAGACAATCCAATATCAAAGGAAATTCTCCCTTGCTACACCCCTACCCGCCCCTTTCTTTATCCGCCTCATAATTTCTCTCTTGGGGGACCGTTAATACCTATCAATGGGGAAGCTTCTGTCGATGTCAATTAGATTTGTTTGCATCCAGGTTCCTTCCGATCAACGTCTAGCGAGACGCTTACCGTTGCCCTTATTAGAACGTTATATCTTCTATTCCCTGACATTAAGGACTTCGGCTGCTGTGAAAATAATAAAATATCGTTCGTCGCTTGAGGCAACTCAAATTTAAATCGTTGATCCAATACCCGGTGAAGGAAACCTAAATTAAAGATTTTTTTCATGAATTATTATAAACTGTATTTAAGAACTTTTTCCATGGATTATTAACGATAATAATAGCGTCTTTGTAATGTCCAAATTATCCGGAATCGTATTTATCTTTTCAAAATTAATTTTCGCCAATAATCTCCATTTTACAATCATAAGTTTGAGACTAAAATGATTAAACATTATTAAAACGCGTGATCAGTATTTATTGTTCGCTTTTGAGCATCAAATTGTTTCTCGTTATCATGATTGACTTTCCACTATTCTGCGTTCACCGGTTCTGCATAGCTGGCATTTATTTAAAAAAAAAACCTGCCAAATATTGAATTACGAATGAATTATAACTGCACAATCGAAAATCGAATCGGACATTCATTGAACAAAACATTTATTTTCACGTCAAACGCAATTTCTCGTTCCCAGTATTTTATAGAAATTACTGGCGTTACAAAAACGAATTTTCACATCCTCTTATCACAAGAGATAATCAACTTTACATTGAATTATTCCTCGTGGAATTTTGCACCACCGACGATATTTTTTCGTTCTTTAATGAAGTGGTCCACACTCCAAGCTACGAGTATATCGACGGAATTTTCAAATTTTGCATACTAATCGTTCCCTCTTTCTGTTTTTTTCATTTCTATCCCCCCTCCTCCCTCTTACCCTTTTCCATTCTCTCCGTCTCCATTATACGCCGTTTCTCTTTTTCATCTCTCGTTCGAACCAGGTCATGCAATCGTGCTTGCAGGCCTCGTAAACATACGTCGTGTCCTCCTTTTTTCCCCTCATTTTTTGTTGTCCTCCTAACCCACAGCGAACCCGCGTTTTAACCCTCGCTCACAAAGCCCCTTCGGAGTACCCACAAAATAGCGAGCGTTCTTTTGTCGCAGAGAGGGATGGCGATCAGCTAACGCGACGTCAAATACGCGAGACTTTTCCATTCGCGTTGCAACGGTTCACGGGTCCCTCGTCTGTTTACTTTATTCGCCACAATTCGGCAGCCATTTTTTGAAGGGATGGAAAACACTCTGGATTTTTATACATCCATTTCCGTTCCTCCTTCCTTCCGTCCTCCCTTCGATTCTGTTAGGGAGAGGAAAGAGCGAGCGACAAATCGAGGAAGAGCCTGCTAGTGATTTTCTCCTTTTCACGGAATTGTGTGTCGACGCATTGGTGACGTTTTCCCTTCGATAAAGCGCATTCGCGCAGTATACTGCTTTTGTACTTCAACCTCCTCTCTTCAACCTTCTCTCTCTTTGTAATTGTAGACCCATATGTGTTGGTGAACGCACGGGGATGGATGTCTGCGCATCCACATCTTCGTTCAATCACGAAAAGCCCTTTTAGCCCATTTGTTTGAATGTCCATATCAGGACTCTGACTCTCCCTCTTTTACTATCTCTCTCCCTAGGTTCAACAGCTTTCTGCACTCCAGAACTTTTATAAACTTTGAAGCTTTTTGTGCACTCACGAACAGTTCGCACGATTTCCTTTCTTTTACAGATCTGTTACTGAAATTGATTGAAATCCGTTTGACTCTCTGTCCGTTAACGAGCGTCTGTTGATGCAGCGATTGAAAAATCAGTGATAACGCCTGGGAGAATGAGAGGTAGAGAGGAAGTGGAAGAGGGAGGGAAGTCACAGTAGAGAAACATTCCGAGTCCCGATATAAAGAGATATCTGCCCTGAACGATCGCGAACTCGTTCAATCTTCGTTGTACGTGAGATAAATGGGACTTGTTTGTTCCTCGTTTTTCCTGCCAATCCAAAGGTGTATATCGGTGCACGTCGCTACACAAGTTTCATAAAAACGTTTAAAATTGTTTCTTTTTTAAATAAAGTTACAAAAGAGTGAACGTAAAATTATATTCGACCCTTTTTTTTGCAGTTCTTTTGATGGAAAATATATAAATAATGGGCAAGGGAAAGAATAAAAATGGAATTATAAATAAAATCAACGTCTGCAATTTACGGCAACCCTGGCCGATGAAAATGTCGCTTCGTATTGGAACTGTCTAACGAGACTCCATTGTTATACATCGATTGTCTTCAGAGCATATAATTTCCTATTCTGATCAACGAGATAACCCAGGAATTATTTGGTTTCACTGATTACTACCATGAATATCAGTTGATTAGTACACTGAGCCCGATAACTGTTTTTTTAACTGATTTCTAAAAAACGAGGACGTTCTCAATTTGATTGCATATCCATGCATAGTTTTTTAAAATGTTTCGTCACTCATAATTCGGATAAATATCAACTAATGTTTTTTTTTCTTCATTTAAGACGTACCGCCAACGTCCGGTAAGGATTAACCAACAACGGTTCGGTATGAGGACTGCTGAAAATGTAAGTGCCATATAAAATGTATTTATCGAATTCCCAAGCCTTCCCTTTTTTTTATATTCGTCGTCTATTTTATTGTATCATTCTCCTGCGTATTTTCGAGTCCGGCGACTTCGCTGCGAATGAAAATTGAAGATTGTGATTAAGGTGGGGCTTGTCCTTCTGCTTAGATGTGAAAAAATTGTATTTGAATTTATAAGGAACTCCTACGCTCTTCGATATAACACAAATATAATCTCAGTTGTTTTTTTTTAACAGTCACTACATTTAAATGCTAGTCTACCTAATTCTTAGTAAAACGAAGGTTGAAGCATCGTCACGAAACAGTACACAATTATTAAAGTAAAAAAAATGGAAAATCAACGAAAAAAGAAATGGTAGGGTTTCAACGAGCCAAAATACAGCATCATCGCATACGAGCTCGATATCAGCTCTGCAGCTGAAGTCTCCTAGCCCTCCGAAGGTGTGGGGGCGCGAAGATGCTGCAAAACTGAGTCAGCAAGGACTCTCACACATTCTCCGAGAGTGGTCGTAAGGGCTTGTTCGGACTGCAATATTTCACCCCCAAGTTGGACGGGCTAGACGTGGAAATGTACTCACACACGAGGGCGAGTTTTCATGCGTGTAAGGGCTGCTTTGAAGGATGAGCAGGGGTTAGTGCGATGACAAGCGTTTTCATCGGTGGTTGCTTCGCACCACGGGTGCACTGAGATCCGGAGCAGAAATTATGTTTGCGCCGAAAGCTACGAATCGTGAATGAGCTCGAATAAAAAAATCGCATGTGTCTTGAATTCGTCTGCGGATTCGTGCTGTGAAACGTAGCTCGACGTAGTGGTATTGCGTGACGTAAAAAAGAGGAGGAAACCAAGATGAAGACGGTGGGGGTGAGAGCGAGACTCCAGGGAACTTGAATCGAGTAGCACAACAGGAAAGTAGAATCAGGGGTTGAAGATAGGATGAAACTTGATCTCTGTACGTTTTTCTCCCTCTTTGCCTATTCTTATCTTGTTCCCTCTTGTTTTTTTTCGATTTCGTCGAAATTGCGTGTACGATCTCAACTTCCAACCCCAAACCATCAACCACATTTTCCACATACGAGATGCTGGGGTGCAACCGTGACGCTTCTGGTAGCATTGGTTTTACAATTTCTACGTCTCTGAGATAGCTATCACGAAACACGATCTGTTCTACTGTAGGAATTATGGCATTTTTACGGCGCTTATTTTGAAAACTATTATATATTTGTTTTGTCATTGGCTCTTTCGCTCGAATACAAGCGAAAACCTTGTAGGGAGATCACGATCATTGGAAAACACTGTAAATAGTGAGTTCTTTGATAATTATTGATAATAGTTACATCATTTGCACGCATTAGATAAAATTAAAAATCGAGAATTTTTAAATTAAACGATTACATCAACTGGACAGTTACTAACAAAACCGCAGTCAAGCACTTGTCGATACCTCGAATTTGACTTCGAGTATTATTGAAAATGGAAAATTAACATGTTTACGTGTTAATACATTGTTAAATTTCGGACTGACTCTTTGCCCGACGATTCGTTCAGTAAAGCCTTCAGAAAAATGAAATAAAAAATACATATGAAGTACATACTTTAAATACGTTCGAAGAATCCAGAGTTTTTGCACCGATGTAAAGCAACAGTTTTTGAGGCTCGTAAAGATTGTAACAAATATTTGAAAGAGGATATCGATGAAATGTTCCTTGTCCCTCCCATGACAAATTCAATGAAGCTGTCTTTCGGTTCGGGGTACGGACGCGCGTCATTGTTAAGAAGCAAGCTACTCGAGTATTAAACCTGACCAACGTTGCTCATCGTAGAAAATTGCCGAAATGACTCCGCGACCGTGTACCAACTATCGTTGATTAAAATATATATACCCTGGTTTCGCATCGTAACCCGTACTAGTACCATAAATGTGAATTTCATTTTCGAACTTGGAGGTTGCTACATCCAATATTGTGTCGTGAACATTGGTTCCAAAGTATCCAATAAATCGATCAATCGCCCTCTCTCTTTCTCTCTTTTTACCTGTCAGTCAATCTCTGTCCTGCACTCTCTCACTGGCCCAGCCTCTCCAATTTGGGTTCCAATTTGTTCGTGTGCCTTTGTACGTACATCAATTCTCGTTTCATTTCGACTCTCCGCTATTGGGTGGGCTCACAATGCGTCCTGCGTTGTCCCGCAGGAGCTCGTGGCTTAAAGCCCATATATGGAGGCCACTGACACGCTTTCTATCATATAACTGTGCTAATTGTCTCTTCCGTTCTCTCTCTTTCTCTAAAACTGCCCGCTAGTGGCTTCTCCCCTAATCGCGACCACAACGAGATTTATCGACATTTTCAACCGAGCTTCGGTCGTTTCAATTATGCCTCGGGAAATCAGTACACCGCGATGGAACCTCCCATCAACTGGTACACGTTTCTGCACCAAGAACTATCGCTTCAAACGAAGGAACATATTTTTTTTTTTATGCAAAAGAAATTTTAAAAATGCATTTTTTTACTAGTAGTAATCAGAGTACTTTTGACTTATGCAGCGAGAAGGCCCACTGATATTTGCCGATTTCAAGAGGATTTTTTTGTACGATTTTTCATTCGTTTTTGCTCGGTATTTTATTTGATTTTTTCCGTTCCTTTAAAAGTGATAATGCATGTGAGTTTCATTCTTAACCCTCCATAAGTATTCGATTCAACTTCTTAGATTATTAAAAAATATATATCAACTTCCTGGCAATTTCACGCTGTACTAATTCGAATATTTCAATTGCTCGAAACCTTTTGAATAATCTATTTTCATTGCGACAGTAAATGTTTGTAGAAATGATTTATCGCGTCGTAGTTTTTGCCAGTAATTATAATTTAATATAGCGTGTCGATTCGTCCATATGTGTCGATTTTAGGATGATTTTTTAAAAATACAATTTTTTGTTCAATATTTCCGCATAAATATTGTATTTTATTTTTTATATTCTTTTAAAAGGGATATCAACTGAATGGAAAGAAAAAACGGTTTCGCGTTGAGCTAATTAAAATGATTCAAAAACTCGAAAACCGTTTCAATGATCCACTACAGTTCGATAATCAATTGGAACGGGACTATGATTAATCAGCGTGGAAGAGTCTTGCGAAAAAATATATCTTCGAATAAATTCTATTCGCGAAATGACCGTCGGGGCCTTTAGCACGAATTGCACGATCGACCGAATTGAATGAGCACGCGATATACGCGATGTCAGTATTGTGAGATCTGAACTTTGCCGAAGTGCCTATCGCTACCGACCATTCAATACCATTGGTGAACAGGCAAGCGTATCTCTTTGGTCGTATGAATTGATTTTGTTGAATTGACCGCTCCTCCCCTTTCCTATTTTTATGGCCTCTCATCGACGAATTCACACATCGAGGGAACGATAACCGAATTATATATTTTCTGTTCTTCTTTTTTTTACTAACTGATCTCAAATAATTTTCGCTTTTTGTTTTCGAAACCTTCCATAATCAGGCCTTTTTTTAAATTCAAATATTTGCTATTTTCACGAATTAACAAAAACTCCAATTTCTTTATTCTACGTTGAATAAAGTACGTACGAATTTATTTATTTATCATCCGTAAATTTATACGCATTTGTGTGTGTGTTTTTTTAATGCTTTATTCATTGCGATAACGCATTTTAACGATCGCTCCGATTTCATGCCGCATTTAACATCGGGGCTGAATATATTTCAAGTCCGAATACTCGGTGTAACGTGACATTAACAGTTTCAGGTGTGAAATGGCACGGAATACGTCTCTTTGACTTTTCATGGTCGATTTAATTCCAGCTTTATCTCGTCGTCGCAGGCGTGGTCGGGAAATTTGCGTAAAATAATAAAACGAATTCACACACGCGCGCATATGTGGAAGAGAGCCATGAAAGTATGAAACCTGAAGGGAACCAACTGTTTGCGACCCGAGCACCCTACTGACAAAGGAGAACGGACGCTCATTCAAATTCAGTTTCAGTTTTGAGAATTGCAGATCATCCGCCATGGAGATATCCTCGTATATAGGAACGTCCACGGGATAATGATTTTTTAAAAATTATTTTTATTCTAGAGTGTGATTTTTCTCAAAATCTTATTCTGCTCGAGATTGATGTTCAACTCATAATACGTAAAATGTTTTTTCATCGATATAGATTATTTTAAAAACGATTTTTTTCTCGCTTTCGGACTTATTTCAAACTATGCTTCGCCTCAAAGTTGGTGTATCGGAAAATATTTTTTTTTTCTTGACATCGTTGCCGTGGAACTCTTTTTTTACATATT
Organism: Ophioninae sp. A BG-2022a; assembly: GCA_030523105.1. Classification (NCBI taxonomy): domain Eukaryota; kingdom Metazoa; phylum Arthropoda; class Insecta; order Hymenoptera; family Ichneumonidae; species Ophioninae sp. A BG-2022a. The sequence continues at coordinate 19,044 of JAPYZI010001398.1, forward strand.
ACAAATTCGAATCAAATACTCCAATTGACCACAGTGATGATAAATGTCACTGAATTATGTTTGTGTCAAGTTTAATTAAAAAAAATTATTTATGCTCTCAATATCTTTATTTTTCTTCTGCTAATTTGATTCTTTTAAAACGTCTCTTCCGCGGTTTTGTTTAAACTACGTTCTGTCTTCCGCGAACAATGATTTCTCTAAAAATCATATTTTTCTTCGATATTATTGGTCCGGAAAATATATCGGACATTTTTTGAAATGTGCTATTCCAAAATGTCAGCGTGGACGCTTCGATCGACCACAGCGAGTTTTGGTAGGCTTTCTTCGCTCGAACGAATAAAAATTCGAGATCGTATGATTTTTTCTTATGGCCAACGATTCCCAAGGGCTGATTGATGCCCGCGCAGTATATGCGAGCGATAAAAATAAAACGAGGAGAATCGAAAAAAAAAAAACGGCCTCGTTTTTTTTCCACGAGAAGGATGTCCGTGTCTACGCAATATATTCGTTTGCGAAGCTGCAGGTGCGGTCTATTTATTTGGCCTTTATTGGCAGGGCCGATCCGATAAATGAGTTCGTTGCGAATGGGTATTACTGGGGCGGTATGGTCATTCCGGTGGTGTAGCCATGCACATTCGCGTTTTACATGTCTCTATCCCTGGCTCTCTCTCTCTCTTTCTCTCACTCTCTCCCTTCCTGTACCTTTCTGCTCTCACGGGATTGTAGATCCTTCTACCGACGGAAGAGCTTAAGGGACTTAGTCCGGGAATAAATTTGTTTGTACTCCGACGTTATAATTGCTACATGATCGTTTTTCCAATATTTTTAATCTTTGATTTCGTCGAGCGTCTTTCATTTTCATTGCACGAAAAAAAAACCAACCGGAGATCGTAATTCATAAAATCAGATCAAGCTTCGAAGGCTTGTAAAGGAATATAATTGCCGGAGGGGGTAAAGACTGCTTTTAGGCAAAAACATTGGGTGATTGATGAGATAATGAGAGAGGTTAAAGATCGCTATGGGCGGGAGGATCGTGCGAATTATTACGCCATGAGTGCTTCTCTTCTTGCACGATTTATTCAGTCATCGGAAGCTAGGGATTTGGGACTGCAATAATGTTTGTAGTGGGTGATGTTGGATGCCTAGACACCAGCCTAAAGGGCGGATCATATTGCCCATTTGTCTCTCCATGACACTCGATCGTTCGCTAGTCGCGACGTTCAGACGCTCTTGCAGTTCCAGTTCTTGAACCAGGGGAGAGAATGGGATCCTAATGTTTATGGATTACAATGAAAATTCCTTGCTAAAAATGATTATTAATTATCTGAAATATTTACTGACAATTGATTGAATGAGAGATTTATCAATTTGATTTCATATTCCACATTGTTTTCACTGTCTATATCTATATCTTGGTAATATGATTTTTAAGGGATAACATTACTCTACGAAAAGAAGGCCAAACTATGACGATTTTTTTTGAATGGTACAATAAAAGAAATGAGATTTTTTTTAGAGGATTTATTCAGCATATACAATTTTGTACAAAATTCTGTATATGTTCTTAAAAAAACAAAACATCTTCAGTAGCTAACAAATTTCTTAAGATCTGGACCAAAAAACGAAGCAGATTTGAAATCTGTGTACTATTAGCTGTATAAGTCCGGGGAAGTTTTCTATTTGATCGAATTTTTTAAAAATCGTACACTTTCGACAAAAATATTTGATTTTTTGGCAATTAAATATAAGCAGTAAATAGTGGAAAAACTAAAAAGAGTTCAACGAGTCAAAAAATCTTTATCTTTTAATAGAGTTTTCATGATGTTAAAGCATTGCCAGAGCAATAAAATAAAAGAAGAAGTTTTTTTTCAAAATCCTGAAGTGGTATTATCCCCTAAAATGGTTAGAACATGATGCAAATATCGTACACACCCAGTCCACGATACGCGAAAGTTTTTCTATTCTTCTTGGTCGAGAGGGCGAAAACTTATCAGAAAAAGACAGGAAAAAGACTAAGCGTGTAAAACGGCTTGGAACTCAATTTCCCGTCGTGTCTTTTCATATCGGAAAAATTAGCATTTCTATCAGAAGTTCGTACATCATAGGATGCTTTATAGATTTCTCTGAACCAAGATATCGATACTGTTCTTGGCTTGCCTCGTGCAACCGATGAGACAGCATTTTTACATGAGAACATCAAGGTCATCGGTATTCCACGATAACGGAAGTTGAAACTGTGCTAGGTATCGCGAGAACACGAGATCGAGCAAAGGCTCACGTACGTTTCAAGAACACACGTGGAGAGATGAAATCTGGAACGGCGAGGGCGACTGAACGGTCACGATCCATTGTTACGGTTCCAAGAACTGGTACGTGCATTTGCTATCGATTTGAGCGTTTCTCTCTTGCGCTTCCGCTTCCTTCCCATATCTTTCTCTATCGCTCCTTCCCACGATCCATTTTCATTTTCAAACCAGTGTCCAGTCAGCCATCAACATTGCCAGCAACTTCGAATTGCGATCGGAGAAACGATCATTAGTTATCAGCCATGAAAACCGAAAAATGGGAATTACAGAAAGAGACTGACCACTTATCTTAAATTACATTGCAAGTCACCATATCAGTTCGTAACGGAAACACTCGAAGCGTTTGCGATTGTCACCATCAAGAAGGTCGAACGTGATACGAGGATACTCCAGTATCTATCCGAAAACCATTCCATTTCAGAAATTCTTCCGTGCCATTTCTTTTCGGACGAAACGACTCCTCACGAACTCCTCCCGGCTAGCAAAAGTACCACAAATTCAATGGCATCGTCCAAGAATATGATTGGACCGAATGGCCCTCATTGGCTAGTAAACCCACGTGTGCGAGTGGTCCTTCCCTGGGGAGACATTCGTGGAGAGATGGGGACAGAAGGAGCTGGAACAAGGACAATGGTCTTCTGGGTTTTGCTCTTCTACGACGCTTCGAAGATCTTTTCAATGTGGGTCCACGCTCCCTGCCACATTTTCTCAAGTCGTCTCAAAGCTCATCCATTTGGGAAAGATAAGCAACCGTGTTTCCTGGCAGCATTGTCTGATATGTGTAGAAAAGTCCAAGTGTCGCGCCAGACGACTCCGAAACAGCAAGGGCTTTATTATCAGCGTCTTTGTTTTTCCTTTCTTTCCATTCCACAATCTCTCGTCGTTATCACCTAGTCCATTCCGGGGATCATTTGGGAAATAAGGACGCCAGCGTTATCCCACTTCCGTGATGTTTCGAATGAAACTCATATAGACAGTAGTCCGTTTCAAGCCATTGTTGCATAGCAACATGGTCCTAACTCCTGAAGTCTCCAACATCAAAACTCAACACCCGTGTTCGGTTTTCAAGGCATGTGACAAGACTTTTACGACGTTGGTTGAAAGAGCGAGAAGTGCAGGCCAGAGGTCCTGAGCCCGGATGACCTAGACACCCTTGGTGCATCACCACCAACTGCTCGAACTTCTTTCTAGATATATCCAAGAGCGACGACGAAAATGAGTTCCAGATGTGGAAAAGCGATAGGAATTTCGTTCGAACGAGAAAGGTCCTGAAGGAAAACACGACGCGTAGAGAGGTGCAAGCATTGTCAAGGGTGGCCAGAGCAGCCGGTGCATCACACGTCGCGCTTCAGAGCATGTATGGAGATACCGGCAGGTTTTAAAAAGAGATATATTTACTTCCTACCACGTAGGGGCCATGGGTGATGACACCGACCTACCATATTTCTCTTTCATTCTCCGAGTTCCTCTCTTTTTCTCACGTGACCGTAAACTTCAACTGGGGTGGCACAGCAGTATGAACAATGGGCCAAGAAACCCTACGAATCAAAAAGGGCAGTCGGAAATTGCAGTGGAAACAGAATACGTTCCCTGGATGAATTCGTCGATGAAGCAGGTGAATGGACGCTTTCTTTCACCCCCTTGCATTCGGGTCCACTACGCTATTCTTGTTTTATGTCTGGGACCAATGACCGTACCGTTTTCAAGTAATGTACTCGACTATCAGGAAGAGCCAGGTACCGGAAATGACTTTCGTGACGTCCCTTTCAACATGAAAGGGACGCTATTGTTTGTCATTGGCGTCTGTGGGCTTACTAGGCGCGGAGGCTCCAATGTGGCAACAGAGTCCTTACGGAAATGTGGTCCATAGAAATATAGAGCTCACAGGGGTGCTTCCACAACGGTTACCGGAAAGTGTTGACAGTAAGAACACCGAGAAGAAGTGACAGTTCTACACAGAGACTACAATATCGCCGAAGCACCCTTGGCAAACGCATAAAGATGCCTCGTTCTTTTTCCCCTAGCGACAACATTGGTGGAGGTTTACAGACTCACCGCTGTAGCTTTCTCCTACCGAAAGTCAAACTGGTTGGGAACGGGCATGATAAAGAAAGACAAAAGTACCCTTGCCCAGGAACTTGCCCAATGCATTCGCGTCACGCGCCACTTCCTCTGTATCGCCACGCTCTCAACCATCCCACCCTTTCTTTCCTTGCGTCTATCCTCAGTCTCGAAACCCTAACCTCCTTCGACGTCGTCTCATGGATATATAAGGTTTCTTCTCCAATGGGGACTAGATGTGTGTATCAAGAATTTTCAAGCACAGAAAACCACCCACTGCTACGAACACTCCCTTAATCGCGCGTAGAACGAGCAACCGTGTATTATCGGGTTTATTAGACTCCTTGACATAAAGTTTGCTCTACATCGGGAAAAACGCGAGAGGTTTCATCGCCACTACACGTTGTAGCTTCTTTTCGAAGCGGTAATCATTTTTATCGATTTTCGCAACGCTCCGTATACTGATGCGACTGCTATTGCTGTCGCGCGTATTTTACGAACGCTGATGACGGAAAAGGCGGGTAGGAAACTTTTCGGCGAGTTTTCTTCGTCACGGCTAGTGAGAGTTTCACAGAAAATGCCACACCTGTTGAGAACGTGTGTCATACGCTTCAGAAACTATGCTACGCAATTTAGGGACTTTAAGGGGAGATGATTTTCGGTTGCACGCTAGGAAAGACGTTGGGCGTTGATTTTCTTGGGTCGTAATAGCTACGTCACGGGCCCTCCGCGTGACTGGATTTGCTGATACGAGATCGAGGACATCTGGTGTAGTAGGGGGAAGAGCGGAGTAAGTTTCATCAAGGCATTGTGTCTCGCGACACAGTGCTACGCAACCGACTTTCTGCCCTACCATAGCTCTACATCGTGCTCGCCTGTTCTCTCGTCGTTCAATGCACCGTCGCATCAAGGGCTCAACAGCAGCGCGTACGCGATTACATTGGGAGTTTACGGATTCCGTCCACGGAGGTCGACTCCACTGTGCCCATGACTGTGCATCAAACTGACGTCATTGTTCCCGTAGACGTTCCCTCGTTGAAATTCTTCTCGGAGAGGGATGCGACACTTGACGAGAGAATTCGGTCAGGGGGCTGGAGGAGGATTACGTTGGGGTTCATGGCGACGAAGGGTCACGTTTTGTTATTGACTCGGTAGACCTTATTGCTCAGGCGGAACGTGAAGAGACCCTGCATACCCTCGTGCAAGGACTTTCCAAAGTTCTGACCAAGTTCATCAGGGTAAAAGCTTGAAACCCGTGTCTGGCGTCTTCCATTCGCGTATCGGCTCCTCCCCCGAACGAGCGATATCTTCGCAGCTCATCGGCGGTGGAGCTTTTCATGAAATTTCGCTGATGCCGAGAAAAACTTTTCTCTCTATGACCGGAGGTTACTGCGCAAACCTCCCGGAAATACCAAACGATTGAATCGGCCCCCGGTAATCCTTCATCCGCTTATTTGCAAACCGTGGTAAATGCCAACTTTGGCAAATTTTGGGAAAGAAAACAATTGAACACTGCGCCGCTGTGATTACAAGATCGAGTACACGGATAATCGAATCAACTTCGCAGTCTTCCAAGGTCGAAACTTCTGGAGGAATCCAACGAATCATACAGAGAATCCTCGTTGATACGGGATTGTGTAGACAACGAAAGCGTGGAATGCCCCGGAGCAGTTAAGAGCTTCGAAAAGTTTGGCAAAAAAAAAAAAAAGGTAATCGTTCCTCCTTCAAAACTTCGGTGTTTCCCCAGTTAAGACCGGGTAAATTCGAACAAGGAGTTGATTTCGGCGCCGCGTGGTGTGGCGCAAGAAGTATAAAAGTTTCGACGACGGTATGGCTTCGGCGTGACGTGACCCCGAATTAATTATCAGCTAAAACGAGGATAGTACGATCTCCTGAATTATTCGCTTTTTCATTCGAGTGCCACTTGTAGTCTTGGACCTTCTTGACCCAGTCCAGGCGTTACCAACCCCCGATCTCTCTTTATCCCTCGCGTTTGTACTCGTTCCTGCAGCTCAGCCATGCCTCTCGCCCTCGGCGAATAGAGACAGCTAAAATTAACATGAATTTTCCCGGGGACAATTGCACCTAGAGTGGGAATGGGGAGACGGGTCGGCTATCGGGTACGCGGCCTCTCTTTTCGCTCCGTCACCGAGATAATTGGCCACTCCGCTAATGAAATTTCCCTGTACCATGGATTAGCTCAATTATTCCCGGAAACACGAAGGGCAAAAAAAAAGCTTTGCGAGCTAACGGACCAGCGAAGAAAAACAACGCGTTCAATTTGTCCATTGTCGCCAATCGCATGTAACATTTTTAATTAACATTATGTGCAATTAGTGTTGGCGGATTAGACCTCTTTGTATATTCGCTGCATACGAGTTTTTTTTTTTTTTTGTTTTTGGGTACTTTACCTTCGCACGAACGAGTATGACTTCCGGTTACGCTTTGCTCGAGGTAAAAAAGAATGGGGCCATTCCAGAATAGTTAGCTGATAGAAATGTTTCATAGAACCACTTTGCAGTTGTTATCTGTCAAAGCTTAATTTGCTTCACGACGTGCGCAGGTATAAGTGTCCCAGAAAAATTTTCGCGAATAATAAAGTTAGTGTAATCCTTGCTAATTGGTTTGTCGACTGTTACCTTTTCGTAAGCCGGATTTGTTCCGTGGTTATCTGATTTTGTAAAAATAGGAGTTATTTTTGTATTTATTGAAAATCTGACTGACGACCTCGCTTTATAATGACTCCGGAAAGATTAATTATGAACAGGAATAAATGAATCGTGTACTTGGAAATTCACGTATACACTTTACCAAGTGTAGTTTACTAAGAACCTAAGTTTCGTTTACTAAAAAAATTTAAGTACACACTTTACGAAGTTTGGAATAGTTGATCGCAGTTCAAAATTAATGGATCCTTGGGTATACTGTGATCCACACTCCCTTAGCGTGAACTTTTTTCAAGCCTGAATTTTTCTCAGCCTGAATATTTCCTAAATATATGTTAACCTTAATTTTTAAAAAATACGGTTATTCCGCGTATCCTCGTATAGTTAACTGAATTAAATTTGATCATTTCGAATTAGTGCATTAAAATCGCACTGATATTACGAGAGTTCGTCGATGATAGGAATTACAACGATTTTGCCGGGAAAATATAACTCATCCTCGCATTTACGATTTCACGTATGGAAATGGATAGGATTGTGAGCAATGAAGGGTCATCATAATCAAACTCCAATCCCTCGTAGCGCGAACATCACTGAAATTCATTGAACGATATATACGTGTATCTCTCGTGAAACATAATATGTACACAAAAGCTATATGCATTTGTGTGCGATAGTGGATAGCGCAAATACTAATCGTTCGATATTAATCGCGAGAGGGGGTGAAAACGGAAAAGCTCGTTTTCACGATCGAGATCAGCCTGTGCGCGACATTGAGTGCCCTTCACGAGTTTCGCGTTTGCACGAATCCCGTGGCTCTTATTACTCAATTCCGAACGCGGTAACCCGGCAGCAAGGCACATTATATTGTTCAAGGTGTCCTCAAACTAATCGTTGTTTCTTTCGAGACTCCTGAGAGTCCATATTGACAAAAAAAAAAACACTGAAAAAGAAATCCTGGAAATTCGCATTTTTTTTTATTGTTTAAAAAGAACTATCGTATTTGTGACGAACGTTTTCTACTTATTCGTTAGGTGCTGTTTTATTACCGTAATTTCGTTTATATTTATCAATGCCCCGAGATATATTTATCATCCTCGACAGTTTAATAAAAAATGTTTTCACTATCGTGTTTGATAGTTTCATGAAAAAAAAAACTCGACGTTACACCATTTCCGAGGAATTAAAAAAAAACTGTTCGACTCTTTGCTTTCGGACACCTTGTATATGGAGTAACAGAAAATTGGACGGGGTATCGTTGGTGAATAAAATTCATTCTATCTACTTACCCGCGTCCTAATCAATTGCAGGGTAATTATCTGTGCAGGTTGAATGATGGGTAAAGAGGAAAATGTATTCCCTCGTATTCGAGGGAGTATTCGATTTAGCGGTGAGTTCGCCTATACGAGGCAACCTTTAATTTTGTTCTCGCAATTCGTCGATTCGTGAAGAACTGTGAAGCCTCGAAAATTTATTACCGAAAAATAAAAGAATTGATGACTATGTAATAAACGAGGTCCGCAATTATCCAAGAATTCTTCCAACGTCATTAAATTTTGAATATATTCTGCTTTTAAAAAATGTATCATCCAGATGAGCTGGGATATTTTCTGGAGACTTTTAAGTTCGAAAAGTGCAAAAAAACTAATAACTAATAATAATGAATAATGAAATTCCCAAATTCCTAAGAATAATTAAATAATAATGAAATTGCCACATTCCCAAGAATAATGAAATAATAATGAAATTCCCGAGCCCGTCAGCGTAAAATCAGTTGAATTCAATGATAGAACTGATGTCCTGGGAGGGTGTCGATTCGAGACTCGTTCCTCCGTATGCTGTACGTCCAAGAGTCGTAAATATCACGGACGTGGAGAAAAACTCAAATGAGAGAATCCAACTACCATTCTGCCCTTTCTATTCTCTATCCTCGACGTGTTCTCTGTACATGTATGAAATCTCCCCTCCCCTCCCCATTGACTGTGGTTGGTTTGTACGAGACCTGTATTGAATGCTACACTTGGATATATATCGTGCGAAAGAAGCGGAAAGAAAAAGAAAGGAAGAAAGTACGATTGAAAAGAACGAGGCACGAGCCACGTGAGAAATTTTTATGCAATGTAATGCACGGTACTCTATAGATCGTCATTATACATTCTTACACGATAGCTCGTATCCGTGAACATGCGAAAAAATCTGTACCAGCCTAGAAACGAATGACAATTAATATGCAAAATCAATATACAGAAACAAATAATAATTGACAAGCCAAATTAATATGCAGAACAATTATCACTACGCGAATAATTTTGATCAAAACCCATCTGTAATTTGTTTATTTCTATTGGGATGGGGGGGATGCATTTGTTTCACAACGAAATTAATTTTATTGCGAACAATCCGGAGCAAACAAAAATTTCAAATCACTCAAAATAATTAGCCGAAGTAGCGAAGTACCTCAAATACCAAGTTGGGAACGAATTCCCAAAGGTAGAAGAAAAAAGCAACGTTCAACCCCGTGCTGTCTGTTTCTTCCATTACCATTTACGCTGGCTCAACCGAGCACAACGATTCGTAATTAATGATCGATCGGCGGTTTACTCTTGACGCGGATGATCAACGCGACCGATCAGCGCGCAGCTTAGGCGGTTATTTCGCGTTCGTACATTCCGAAGTATATCGCGCGAGCTTATAGCGAACGCGGTTGTGTCAAACCTGAACAAACACTACGGAGATATCCATCCGCGTTGGTTGCTGGCTAGTGTGTTTCATCGGGTATCTCCGTGCGTATTAGTGCGTCCACCGTAACCGTAAAACGCGATACCGAGGGAAACGTTGACGCAGAGAAGTGGAAGAGACCGGTTTAGGAGTGGCGGTGGGGGAGGGGGTTGTAAACGCGAGACTAATGCGACGCTTACGCAAACGTGGATCATCGCTTCGCTCGGTATAAATTACGCGGGATACGCGCAGGAACGAACACGAAAGCGTATACGTGTGCGTACGTCACTCAGGAGAATTGGCTCAAAACGGGAACGCGGGCAAAATGTATTGAAAGGTATACGAACCCCGTATACATCCCCGAGCAAGAAGAATGGCGAAATGACGTGTACCGCGAGGTAATGTCGGTTCTGTCATTTTACCGATCACACATTCGTTGTTACTCTTGTTATTTTCGTTATTATTATTATTGTTATTATTATACGGCTACCTCGATCGTCGGAGCCTCCACTGCGTGCAGAGCTACCGCGGGGAGGATTGCGAAGTGGAGGAAGCGGAGGGCCAATAATGTTCAGCGCTAAACCCAACAGGCCTGTGAAAAGGCTGAGAAAATCGAGGTATCGGTTTCAGCGCATGATTTAAGCGGATAATCTTGATTTTTGCAAGTTGTAAAAATAGATGTATCATTGTTCGTAAGGTTGGAGAATATATTTGTTTTGGGCTTTTTGAATCTCCGGCATTCGGGTGCACTAGAGTATATATAGACAAGATGGAAAAATATTAATATTTATTTTTATTTCAAAATTACTGATGAATTATTTTTTACGTAATTATTTAAAGCTTTAGGGAATAGCTGTTTGATAAAATTTCTTTGTGTATGCGTGTCCTATTATTCCTTTCGTATGTTTTTATGGTTATTACTATTGTTATCATTCATTATTTTTATCTCATTAATAATGTGGTTATTATTATTTTTATGGATAAAACATTCCGAAGAAATGATTTAATATCATTATCTTTTTCTTGATTGTTGAAATTTCTCAGAAAATAGTGAATCCGATAAAGTTTCTCGGAGTTTGCACGTCCAGGGTTACTAGACTTCTTTTATGCTTATAATATAGTTATCATCACTTTTATTTATCCGATTATCAATATCATTTTTGTTTCCATCGTAAATATTTAATTCTAAGAAATGAAGACTCGATACGATGAGTATCATTCCTTGATATTCCACATTTACGGTCTACAATTATCATATTTCTATTACGACGCAATAAAACTCTTTCTAATAACAGAAAAAGGTTGATGGTGGAGTGGATGAAGAATTTTTTGGACGAACAACGAATTGAAATTGACAAAAATAATTTCTATCGAGACAAAAAATGGAGCTCGAACGAAACGAAGTATGGAGAAAGGGTATAATTTTGCTCTCAGTAGAGAATCATACGTATAGAAGTCTCATGGAAAGATACGAGAAATATTATCCCTTTCGGAGGGAGCGGGGGTGTACGTGCTCGCAAGCCCATTATTACGTTCCAATATCAATCCCTTGGCAAATAGACAACGACGAGGAGGAGAGAACGCAAGAAAGAGAGAGAGAGAGAGCAAGACACACACGCGAAGGAAAAGCGAGTGAGAACCTGAAAAAGTGTTATGTACACCCTTTAACAAGTTTCAAAAAAAAAAACTTTGTCGAATGACGCTCTGCCAACTTGGCTGAAAGGGCGAGGGGGGTGATTCGGATATAATGTACGGATATCACGCGCCAGATGGCCTTCAGACCTATATATACGCACACAATATGTTTTTATGAAGTCGTCAGGCGAAGAAGTATCGACGATCGTAATATTTTCGCGTTGAAGTTTCCCATCTGAACTTTTCGTTGATTAAAGTATCGAAAGCTTTCTGCTGTAATAAACGCCCGAACATACGCCCATTTAACGATCTGTGAACAGCTATTTAGAAATGAAAAAAAAAAAAATAATGGCCCTAACGAATTAAGGAGTACTGCGACTAAATTTGGATTATAAGAAGAATCATTTTGAAGAAGTAATCAAATGCTGAAACAAGATAAGAAAATGGCATAGATAATTTCTTTATTATATATTAATATTTATCTTTTCATTATTTACTTTATTCGATTAATTCATTATTTCGTTAATAAACATCAATAACATAGGTCAAAACACCAAATGTTGTTTTTCTCTTTATTTTATTTATAATATTTAATTAGTTATTCCAATCATCAGGAATTCTCCACAGACCTCTGGTGTGTTTTTGAATATTCGCGGAGGGAAAAACAGGAGAATAAAAACTAACCGTGAAAAAATAAAAAAAACTATCTGTCAGGTCGAGCTGGACACTCTGCGGCGATATTGGCCTCGCAGCTCTGGGACATTATCGCGGCGTAATTTCCGCAGGCAAGAGAGAGAGAGAGCGAGAGCCTAATTAATACGTCCTCCGTGGCCAATCCAGCGGGGAAAATTTGCATTATCTCGCCTCCTTCCCCTCGCTGTGAAAGGGTTAGGAACTATCATCAACAACCAGGAAAACAACCCTCGTTGACTACGCTTGTATAAAACATCGTTGGAAATTGCGGATGCGCGGTTTTCTATTGGTAGGTGAACAGGAGTCTCTCTCGCTCTCTCCCTCATCAGCTATGATACCGTACACTCCCTGGTTTTAATAGGCGGCCGGTACTTCTCCGGTATCACGTGTGCAGAAGCACATACGGGAGTCAACTCTTCTGGTTTGACGCAAATGATACGGGAGCCACTGTCTACTTCCATGCGTACCTTCGTTTCGCGAAGTGCACACGTGCGGTATCAATGCTCCGACGAAATTTCATTTACGAGTCTCACGTGTCGACGTGAAACATCTCGAAATTAACGTTTCTACGTGCACTTCCCCCGAATCATCGTTAAATACTGGTGATCACTTCCTTTCTCGCGAATACCGCCTGGATTCACGAAACGTCGCGTGTCAGTGGCGAAGCGCTGTTTCGAAAATAATCAAGAAATGGAGGTGGCGTATTAATTAGTCGATAATTATCTGTGCGTGAAGGATTCGGTCTCTATTCTTGAAATAGCCGCTCGTTTTTACTACTTTAACTTCTTTACTGCATTATCTATTTTTAGTTTATTATCGTTTTTATCATAATATCTTTTTACAAATTCTAGAGCTTTTCAAAAGCGACGATCAATGATCGAGGACTTTTCCCGAACAGATTGAGAAGATTTGCAAAAAAGGATTCGAGCAAATCTTGATTTTAATGAAACGTAAAAAAATAGTTGTCGTATGTCAATTAATATTTAATCAGCTGTCAATAAGAGATATATCATTTAAGTTAACGGTTTATCGAAAGAATATTTCATGACACGATAGAATAACATGAAGTACTCTTGGTTCAGGAACACGACCGTAATTCATTTTCTTTTTCAAAATAGAAGACCGTCACTCAAATGTGGTCCTCCAAATTGACAACCATATAATAGCTGATCTTTTGCTTAGAATAAGGTTTCTCATGAAGCAGTAATTAAATTCACCTGATCATTAAGGGAATGACGAACACGTTGGAAACTTTTGACGCGGCACCTCGTTACGTCGGCGCGCCCCGCACGCAAATTTGGCCGCGAACTCTCGACTTTTCGGGCGAAGAATCGTGGTCAGACAATTGCCGAGCGCTCAATGTTTATTTACGAGCGCAACGTGGAGAAGAGACGCGCGTAGTTTGGTCGCAACGTAAACAAACACGTATATGTATGTGTGTCAACCGATACTCACATACATATAAGTGGTGTATACTTTCGGGAAAACTATACGAGATATCAATATGAATCCAACGCCATTATTTAAGTTAGGCAAAAACCTTGTCCAAACACACCCATTGAATCTCTATAGTATATAAGAAGCTCACTCTACGACCTTAAAATTTCGTGATTTTTGAGATTCCGGAAAAGTGCGGTATTAAAAGGGTCTATTTAATATAAAATGTTCAGCTGATTACGAATATCAACGAATTCTCGTCAAAAACACTGCACACAGCAAAAGAAATCGTGATTTTAGAAGTTTTTTACAATTTTTTCATAGGAATTTTGGGTTTTGGCGAAAATGAATGGTAGATTCGTTCTCAGGAGATAAAATTACATCGAAATGGATCAATAAAAAAAATATTAAAAATCAAAAATTTTTTTGGATTTTTGATGGATAAACGTTTTTTCACTAAATCATCGATAACTTTTTTCCCTTTGGAATTCGGTACTCCACTTTACGCTCAATCTCTTCGTTATGATTTTCTCTTCAAAATGCT
>JAPYZI010001399.1:0-38459 GCA_030523105.1 Ophioninae sp. A BG-2022a
CGAAGGAAAGAAAAACGTGTTTTAAGATGTTTTTTACGATTTTTTCATAGAAATTTTGGGTTTTTGGGGAAATGAATGGTATATTCGTGTTCAGGGGATCAAATTACATCTAAATGGAGCACTAAAAAAAATATTAAAAATCAAAAAATTTTTTCGATTTTTGGGCAAAATAAGTTTTTTCACTCAATCATCGATAACTTTTTTCCCTTTAGGGTTTGGGGCTCCACTTTGTGCTCAATTTCTTCGGTATGGTTTTCCCTTCAAAATGGTTTTTTAATCGTTAATGTCCGATAATTTTTCGATTTTTGGCAGAATTTCAAAGTTGGACCATCGATTTTTGCAAAAATTTCCATACATACCCCTTTGCGTTTTTTTTAGCGATTTTTCAAGTGGAGATTCCGGGAAAACTATAAGAGATATCGATACGAATCCAATGCCATTATTTAAGTTAGGCAAAAACCTTTTCCAAACCCCCCAAATGAAAGTCCATAGCATATAAGGAGCTCACTCTACGACCTTTTGAAATTTCGTGATTTTTGAGATTCTGGGAAAATGGCCCGGGGAGGTCGAAAAATTTTTTTTTCCGTTTTAAAACTCTTAAAAGGGTCTATTTGATCGTAAATTTTTCGCTGATTACGAATATGCCCGAGTTTTTGTCAAAAGTGCAAAATTAGACTGCGAAAATGCAAAAAAGCTTTTCCAGAATACATTTTGGACATTTTTCCCTAGAAATGGAGAGTTCAAAGAAAACAAATGAACATTTTCACGCGTTCTCTTATCTCGTTCAGTTGCAATACGCGAGTTAAACATTGCTATCGGCAATCGCTAAATCGAAAGAAAAATCGGAATAGCAAACAAAAATTTATCGCACTGTATCTTATCATCGTGCGAAATTTTCCGCGTCCCTGGTGTGCCGCAGCCTCTCGAGAGTCCAACATACGACCAACGTTTATATCTATTACGGAACACATGATTTTTCTTGTCGTAATCGCACGCTCGCTTACGTATATTAAAGTGATGCAGAAACAATCGATTTTTTAGGCTCACTCGCCAAAGAACATTGTGAACAAAAAAAAACATCGCGAAAAGTGAACTATGCAACGATATTAAAAGATGACTACAACGATTGCGATATATGTTCATCATTTTGGCACGAAATTGTTCATTTTGCGAAGAACTGAAAAATTATTCAAAAATAAGGAACCAAAAAAAACACTGAAAATGAAAAACTAAAAAATAAAAAATGTGTAACTTTGAAATATCGGTTTATTTACTATAAATGGGAAACTAGAAAGATTACTAATATTGAGGAACTAAACAATTTATTAAAAATAAGGAACCAAAAAATAACTAAAAATGAGGAACTAAGAAAATAAGAAATGTAAAATTAACAGGTACGAAATGTTGTTTTATTTATTCAAAATAAGGAGATAGAAAAAAATCCTAAAAAGGCGGATCGGAAAAAAATAACTAGAAATGAGAAACTAAACAAACGAGAGAAGAAAGAAAACTTAAATCGCAGGTTTGCAAATTTCGTTTAATCAAAAATACGAATAGATAGCGCGTTCGGTAAAGAAGTATACTTCGTAGCGTTCGAAAGATGCAGATTCCAGTATCATCGGCGCGAGCATGCATAAATATCGCCGTTTATTTATTTGCATTGCCGCAGTTAGTTTTCATTAACGATCCCACGGGTACGAAGAGCGCAATGGGCGGGGGAGTAAAGTATGCACCGCGTCGCGATTTAACGCATCCTCGGCGCTTCCAGGTAATAACGGTGCCGATAGTATAAACTCTCGCGGGCAAAACTCCGCCAATTCGTTCGTCCATATAAGACGCTCGTTCTCCGTTTCTTACGGGAAACCTCCGCTGCGCGATAAAAGAAACGAAAAATGCGAAACGACAAAAATGAAGAGACGAAAAGAGAAGAGGAAAAAAAAACACCAACAAGTATTTGCTTCGTCGTTCGGTTATTCGGGCCAATGACGAAGAAAAGAAAACAAAGGGGAAGCAAAATAGAAAAAAAAAAAAAATAAAAATACAGCGACACGTCGTGACCCGAATGTTGTGAAACGCGTCTTGACACGTAACCGAGACACACTCGTATCCTCCGACACTGTCATTAATATGTTTTCCGTTGAGAAATAAAAACACTCGAAAAACACGCAAAATACTACTCGTGTTGCACGTGGCATACGCTCGCCGGTATAATTTCCAACGGAGACAATAAAAAAATTGTAGCTACCTTGGAACGACGATACAACGGTGACCGAAGACTCGCCAAAACTCGTTTTTCGTTATTACATCGTTTGCGTCGTTGGAATGCAACAGTTTTCCTTTTTTCGACATTTCCAACGTTCTCGAAAGCTCCTTCTGACCAACTTCTGAAAAAGGAGTTGATTTCTTGAATCAACGGTGCCAACGAGAACGATAGAATCGCCGAAACATAGTTTTTGTTGCTTCAATGCAACGATGTAACCCAAACAATCTCCATAACGACAGACTGTATACTACTTCTTAATTTTTACGAATTTTCATTTGCCATTTCACTTTTAATACATGTACATAAATATAATAGTACAAAGCTCAATGACGATTTGCGAATAAAATCTAACCAGCTGACATACGCGGTAATAATTTCGTACGTCTCCATTTGCCGTCAGAGAACTCGATACACATTTCTACAAATGGCTAAAGGCAGGAAGAAATTCACTCGAGTCCCTGGAACGTCGAGTTCTCGGTATAATCAAGACAACCGTCGATTCGAGTTTTCCTAGACGGTGTCGTTGAACGACTCGAAAAGTTTTTAGTCGCGCGACGTTCGCCGGCGATATCGACTGACATGCGTCTCTTGATAAACAAGCTAATATATATATATATATTTATGTTTTTGCGAGTGTGTATGTAAACATTCGCGTTGGCCGAGGATAAGCTTGGAGGAACGGGACTTTGGTGCAGGTCGAGAGACACACTACCTGTTTATTTTCACTTCTCGTGTCCTAAGATACAAATTCTTGTTTATTTTCATGCGAGATACGATTGTTTCGATTTTTCGGCAAGGATTCATAAAGCTCAGTTCCGGCAGGTGAAAATCGTACATGTTTTTTCCTAGGCTCGAGTATGGTTTCTTTATTCCCACGGAAAATAATTTTTGTCTCGATTTTTTTACAATCAACATTTCTTTTTTTCGATTTTTTTTTTTACGGTTAACAATTCTCTTCGGATGTTTTTTAAATTCTTGTTCACTAATTATTTTTCGATATTTACAGTTTTCTTTTTTCAACAATACTTTTTCGATGTTTTTTCAATTTTTTCATTCATTATTCTTTTACTTTTTTATCCAACGATTCGATTTTTTTTGTTTCGACCTTTTTTTTTTCACCTATTTATTTTCGATGTTTTCAATTTTTTTTACAAAGCTTTTTTTTAATGTTTTTGCCAAGTTTTTTCATGAATTATTTTCGTAGCCTCGTAACGTGGCGAGCATGAGATCTCACGTTCATAATGTAAATTGGGAAGCGCCAACAGTCTCGCGGGTCCTGAAACGATCGATCGGTCGTTACCGAGACTTCAAGGTCGTCCGGTGCAAAGCCTTGATATTTTTCGAGCACCACACGGAGGGACTCGGCATAATCGGTTTTCTCACAAATCGGCATTCCGTTATAACGAGCGGAATCCGAGCCACGAAATGTCCCAGAACACGCCGGAATCGATAATTGTATGATGAAACGAGTTGGTTTCTTCGGACCCTGACCGCAAAAATCTACGGATCGGAGCCTCTCAAGAGTTTCACGAAATCGATCTACAAAAATTTAAAAAACGAAAAAAAATGAAATAAAAATAACGGCTCACCCGAAGCCATCGATCCGGTACGTCTTGAGGAGTTTCTTGGAAGTTGAATTTCACAGCGACGATATGCAACAAAAATTAATTTTCTTCACACTTTTTAACGTTTTCTAAATACAAACAGTCGTCCGATTAAACTATTCAGATTAGTGATCAGGATATCACAAATTTGAGAATTTTCCCGATGAATTCGTATGATGGCGTCCATATCATTGGGCGTAGTAAAAAAAATCCATTACTTTTTCAATAAATGGCTTTTCATTTATTCCAATATATGGCTTTTTAGTTTTTAATTACTGAACAAACTTTTCCAACATTTTTGTGATTGGATGACTCCAGAAAATAATGGTTTTCTTTTTACTACACCTGATATATCCTCAACGAGACGACGATGCTCGTGATTCCACGAAAAGTTCGATCGAAAGGCCTTGCTCGACCACCAACGAGAAACCGTCCCGCGAATCCTCTCAAGGATTCACGCCACGACGATCAACGCATTAAAAAAAGAAAGAACCAAAGCTGGGACTGCCTGGAAACGCAAAAAAAAAAAAAAAAAAACTTCATCGATTCGCTTTGGATCACGGGACGAAGTTTAGCTAGAAGGAACTCGTCCTTTTCTCGAGTTGTGCATTTATGCGCTCCGCACGTACAACGGAAATTCCTTCGATCTTTGGATCGCGAGAATCTCGCACCCGGGAAACTGGAATTTCCATCCAGTCTCGTTGAGCTTTGAAGGAATGAGATGGAGGATTGAAAATTAAATTTTTGTCGCTTTTATACATCCAATAATTATTGATCGAAAACCGGAAGTATCGAAGATCCATCCTAACCATCAACGCGCAGTGTTTTTTTTCGTTCTGTTATCACGAGCGTTACTTCTCGAACGCGCAAATCTTTTTTGGACTGGTAGTGAACGGTATACGCGCAATTAGACGACTCGACTTCATCCTCCTCCTCCTCGTGCCTGAAATAATCGGTCCCGCGTGTGTACTGTTACGAAGCGACGTCTCTCAGAGTCTGTAACTCAGCAGTGACCAACCATACCCCGAGACTAGGCAAAAACGTTTCTCGGCAATTCTCCCGGTGAGACGCGTCCCGAAGGACAACTTTTTTTTCAATCCTGACGCTTTGTGATCGGAATCGAACCTGACGAGCGTATGATAATGGGAACTGGAGAGAATTGCAAATACGCGGGGGATTCAATATTCCGGGAGATTTCTTTTCAATAAATAAATTAAATGTTATTTTGTAATGAATAATTTATGAATAATTCTGTAATTACAAATTATAATAAATAAATGACCTATTATGTTGAATAATAAAAATAAAATAATATTTTTCATCATTTGAATTAAAACAATAAACATATTAGATTAAATATATATATTTTTTTTTAATAATTCCAAATCATTTAAAAATTCATTATAAAAATTCACTTTCTTCACTCGGATCTTGGAACGATTAAAGAATAATAGATTTGAAAAAATCCGGCGGATTGTCCGGGAGTCAATAAAATCGTAAACGACGATTTGTAGCGAAAAATCGTGAAATTGGACAGTGCACAAAGCGTGGTTAACAGCGCGTCGCTTCGATAATTTTCGAAAGTAAAAATCGTCGCGAAAGCAAGCTCGTGCGTCCCGGTGAAAATGATCGATCTTGGACGGTCGAACGAGAAACGACTATCAGAAAAAGTGATCCGTCGAGCGGTGTACTTCTCCCTGGTTCAAGATACGCGGCTGTTAAATGAACGGTTGTCATCTATGATCAAACCCTAGAGAAGAAACTTCTGACAAGAATGATAGAGGAAGGGAGAAAATAATGATTCAACATCCAGAATCGTTTGGACGAGTTAACCATCGGATCGTTGAAAAGAACACGAGCTTTATCGGACCCGTTTCCCGCGCACGGTCAACCGGAACGTATCATACGCTTCGATGTAACATTATCCGCCCCAATGCCAAAGATATTCACTCGGCGCGATGATTTATTATAATTAGCATCAATCATACGTCCTGATCTTGAGCTCTCGCGTGTACCCCGTACCTCTCCTCTTCATCGACGGTGCATTTTTAGCCCGGTGAACTCGGTGAGGAATCCGAGGAACAACGGGACACTCGGCCCGATCGAACACCGGGGCTCCGAGCGCATTCTTTCGAATCATAAATCGTTGCAAATAGCGGCCGTCTCCGATCAATTCCTCGAGAAAGAATTTTTTCAACTCGACAACATCCGTGTGTTCCTTTTCTTTCTCCATTTTTTTAAATTTAATTTACAAAACGATGGGAAATAAAAATAATCGAATTCATTTAAATGATTCTCTGAGTATTGTTTACCGATCGAAAACATCCCGGAAGCTGCGCGAGTCGTGAACATTTTTCTTTTTTTACAATTTCGTTCCGTTTGGGTTTGTTTCGATTTTTTTTTTACAAGTTGAACGTATTTCTCAAGAAGCCCAAGCGGTGAATCTCTGCGGTGCGCGGTGGCGTCACGCGGACGCGAGAAACGATGACGTAGTCAAAAGCAGCCGAAAAATCAACGAGTGTGACCGATTACTGTTATGCGCAACTACGAACCGTAGCATCGTTACCTCCGTCTCTTTTTCGCTTGCTCTTTTTTTTTTATCTCCCTTCCTCTTGAATCCTTTCATGGAACGGACACTTGTAAATTAGCCGAGTTAAGGGCCATCGGTGATTCTTATTATACATCTATTCGATACAAATTCCAACCGGATTCCTGGGGCCTGCGCACACAAATCTCATTTATCAGCGGTGAAATATAAATTCGGTGAATGAGTTTTACGCCGAAGAATAATTGAAGCGAAAGATCAGCATTGATCTTGAAGAGCTTAAAAATCGTTTTCGTTACGAATAATCGTTCAGCCTTAAGATCCGTTTTTTTTTTTGCGAATTTAAAAGGACGATTTTTATTTTGTTTTATTTTATTTACAGATACATTTTTCTTTTTTACGAATTTGAAAAAATAATATCTGAAGCACGAAGAGTTTTAATTTACGAATGTTGTGGCCTAATTTCAGCACCGGATACAATTCGACGACGGGGCAACGAAAACTTTTGAATATCCGAGCGAAGCTTCGATCCTCGCTGATGAAGGTACCAGCGTTGACGGTGACTCCTCGTCGACGAGTCAACAGCCGTCTCAGGGGGCTACCAATAAATCGAATTCGACGAGTCCCTCGTCAACGATGTCGTCGACACTGCTTGGTAAGCATTAATTACATACCGATAACTCCAGACGTACATCCGGTTTCGTATTTGTTGACGTCTGGTCTCGTACAGTTGAACAACGTCGGACCAACACGGTCGGTCGTTACAATTATATATACTTGAAGCAAAAGCAAAGTTATCTCCGTTGCCGTATTTCCTTGGTTTTTCTTGGTGTCGATTTTTCTTTTGCAGAATCGACGAGCGCCATAAGAAACTCGAAACGGCGGCTATTCTTTCTCGACTACGATCCCACTCAGGAGTCACTAGTTTAGTCTCTTTTCTCTTTTTCTCTTCTCGTAGCGTGTCGTCTTATCGACGCAAAATGCAACCTCATCTCGTTTCATCTTTCATCACGAGTTCGCATTTTTTCATTCGCTTTTGCGCCTCCGACGCAAACTCAAGGATGTTTCACGGTCGAAAATACGAGACGACTAAAAAAAAAAATATCTAATATTTCGTATTCGTACCGAAAGCATGCTCGATTACGCGCGAATGATAGGCTTTCAATATAACGAGGGCTCACTCGATTATTCAATTCTTTTTTACAAATATTAGATAATACGTTCTTTTTTCGATATCACTTCATTTTCATCAACGCCAAATATCTCATCCTGCAAACTTGGACTTCCGATGAGCATCGTAAAAACTGTTGGAACGCTCTCGGTCGTCGAAATTTGCCACAAAACGTTGGACTTTCATCGAGTTCCAACGATGCAAACGTTCAACATCGTTCACGTACCCTCGTGTGTTCAAAAAATCAAAAAAGCCTATCGGTTGTTCGGAATAAATTATTCGACCCGATCAATCAATCCAAAAACGATGTAACTGCGTCGTGATCACTTGAACGATATCACGATCGTTCACGATTAAAACGGTGTCGAAAAATTAATTTATTAGTTCTGTACACCATTTTGAAATTATGCCAAAAACAATTCATCTTTATTTTTAATATTGAAACACCAATGGTTTTTCTACACTTAATTCTAATTGTTTATTGGCTACTCATAATATCGCTCCAAATTAGTCTAGTCTCGATATTTAGAAACAATTTTTTTTCTACGTTTATAAATTAATTAAAATTTGAACACGCGAAAAAAAAATTCATCGCATTAGGGCATTCTTCGATAGCGGAACGGTAGAAGATAGGCATAGCAAATGTCACTCGCTACCGTGCACGTATATCCTGAATAGACAAAATAGAGAATTCCCATTAGTCTCGGCTGACATTTTTTTTTGTTCTCTCTCCCCCATTGCTACGTAGTATCCTTAGTGTGCTTAACGCTAGCGCTTGTTTTTTTGTTGTTCTTCGGGAAAACAGGTGGAGGTGGATTGGCGAGTTTTACGCCGAGCAAAGTCGACCTGACCTCGGAGGGGTTCGAACTCGGGGTAACGAGAAGCGCGATTCCCGCGGCACCCGCGACGGTTCCAACGTCGGATCAAACCGTGGAACCGGAGGATTATTTGAAGTCCGACGAGGACGCGGCGGCTTGGGGCGCCGAAGCAACCGCGGATCTACTCTACTGATTCGTCGAGGCGTTCAGCGATCGCGAAGATTCGCAAATTACAACGCCGGAACTGCCGTGAGACGAGACGAACGAGATTTCGTCTCGCTAAAAGTTCGAGCTCTTGGAGGACTCGACGCATCGACCCTCTCATCGCTGATCCGATTCAAGTCCGATTAAAAAAAAAGCAGGATTACACTTGGAACTCGATTCCATCGAGTTCCCCGGCCATGAACATCCTGCGGAAATTCCACGGAGCCTCTCCGAAGACTCGTCAAACGTACGAGCGTGTTTACTCGTCGACGATCGCGAAACAAGTATCATTCCAAGCGAGAGATGCATTTAATTCGCGGCATTCGCGCGGTCGAACGACGAAGGAAAAAAGATGGAGAGGGGAGAAACGAAGAGAGTCGCGAAAATCAAGGCTTAACCACGATCGAACGAACGAAACGATTATATAACGTGTAATACTGGACAAAAGAAAGCCTGCGACGAAAAATCCATGAATAAATGTTCTTAAGCGTCCAGTTTACTTTGTCCAGTCTAGTATTTGAGCATACAACAAAAACGCTGTACAGTTATGTCCGAAAGGTGAAGAAATATGTTTTTACCGTTTTTGGAAACAAAAAAATGAAGGAGCGTGAGAGCTTCGTACGAGGATAAAGTGTCACTCGCTTGCTCGAGGATCGTCCAGTTTATAAGCCGGCTGATCGGGGCTTCGCTCATTTAAAATTCATCAAATTTAGTCTCCCTTGATGGTTCGTTGGACATCGAAAACGAGACTTTGCTCATCCGTAGATTGTAATAAATTCGACGATCTTCGCGCGACTTAGATTTTTCTTTGTCGTCGATTAAACGGGAGTGTTAGAGGTAGAACGGAAAAGCGAAGATTAGGGTAATAGTCCTCCCGTCGACGATGTCGAAGATTTCGTCGTCTATCATCGAAACTGCCAAGATCCATAAGATTCTTCGGTTCCTAAAGTTTTTTAAAGTAACGGCTGTACGCCATGTTTTCCCCACGCGAAAAGTGAAGAGCGACGAGATGTACAAAAGCAAACGAAAATCATATCACCGATAGCGCTGCGTCCCCGCCGCTTTCATTCCTTTTTCACGTCTTTTTTACAACGCGGATATAAAAATAAGATGGCCGAGAAGAAGACAGGACTGAGGCTAACGACTGACTAATGTGTTGAGCGTTTTCCCGAGCGTTGCATTCATCTTTCACTTTTCGTTCTGAAGTTGACATCTGCTCACAATAGTAAAACTCGGGCGTCATTATAAAAAATTAACGAAGCCAATTGAAAGAACGGAGAGGCGTTTTTCGAGGACTAGAAAATTAAGTAACGTGTACGTATGAGTGTGTGTTCGTGTTCGTGCGAGAAAAACGTTGATCTTGCGTTGGATCTTCAGTTTCTTAAAATTGTAACGTAGCTGAGCGACGAAGCAAAAACATGAAAAAAAAGGGCGCAGTTGGAAGGGAAGAAGATCCGCGCGGCGGCACGTTCGTAATACTTGTTCTTTCTTTTGCCAAAGTAGGGCTTAAGTCTAACATACGGGAAACTGCGTTACGTTTCGCAAAAAAAAAAATCTGATCGTTGAAAACGAGAAATGAGGGAATAAGGAAGAAAAAGAAGAAAAAAAAGACACTTGCGGATTTGTGAATTGCAGGTTTCAATCATTCCACACATTCGTATATCTTCGAATCGTTCTATAAAACGAATAATGTTTAACCGTCGCGCGTTGCTCGTGCGCAAAGTCAGATGTCACTTTGCTGGAGACAGATAAGAAGCGAGGGAGGATTGAAAAAAAAAAACGGAATACGTTCAAAGTATACAAGTACCGTGTCCCTCGTCGTAAACGGGGAAACGTTACGCGCTTTCTTAAATCTGGACGAGGACCAAAAGAGCAAAATGAAAATTGAATTTACGATGCTAAAAAACTTATGCAAAACATTGTTTCGAAATCCGAGAATACGGAGAACCCGTGCGAGAGGGTAAAAACCACGAGACAAAGCCGATTGAGGAGCTTGGGAAGCCTGATCTATCTATAACCGTTTAATTTTAAGCGTCAATACTGAGAGGTGAACTCGAATTGTGTACATACTAAATTATTGCGTAGTGTTTACTAATGAGGCGCGAAGCATTGTCGCTTCGGTCTCCAAGGGTCGAACGGAAGGGCTTTAATTCTTTTTTTTCTATATTTTTTTTTTTTATGAATCGATCTTTTGTTCTCTCTTGTGTATTTCTTCGTATTATTATTATTGCATTTCCGCATTGAGATGTTGTTTGCCGGATCTCCAAAAGATTCGCTCAAACCGGAAACGTGTCGAGATAATTTATTGACGTTAAACGTCACGCGGTCGAATAAATAAGGGGATTATGGTTGATGATCGGTCGTGTCGTTTAAAAAACGTTCGTCTCTGTTCCCTTCGTCTTGGGGCTGATCCCCTCCCCCTACCCGCCCCCACTTTAATGTGATATTTTCGTTAACACTTGTTCGCTCCTTCAAGAATGTTTGTTTTGTAAAGCGGTAAAAAAGAAGACGAGAAAAGAAAAATGTGCGCAAAGCCCACGTATCCTTAATCGGATTCATTCCAAAATTTCGTCTTAACTCTGATTCACGTTCGCTCATCAACTGCGAACGACCGCCGTACATGTATTTGTGTTTCTATTTTGTTTGTTTACATTCATTGTCTCTCCGAAAGCTATACTCGTTTAGACCCGTCGAACGGGTGGGGCGGTCATGAAATTCGTACGATAAAGAAAAAAAACTTTTGAGAGACGGTACTGGTTGAGAGCGAAGCAGATTAAGTAGTATTATCCGTAATATTACGTTTATTATTCCGCAAACTTTGAATTCATATTGTATACGTATCGAAAGAAAAAAGCAAAAAAGTAAATACCCTTATCAAATACTTATTACGAGCTAGAAGTATCGTGTGATGTATAATCTCTGTGTGTCACAAAATATTCAAAGTAATAAAAGAGAAAAGTGAACGTGAAAAAGTGTTGTTCTGTAACTATTATTTGACCCAAATAATATGTCTCGAAATGGAATAGGCAAAAGAGTTGAAGCCTTCTGCTTCTTTTCTGTCCTTGATAAAGGGTAAGTAAAAATAGCGATGATTACAAAAATCATTTTATTCTAATAAATATAATACAAGGTGAAAGAACGATCACAAATTGAGCATGAACCATTCGATATTCACAGTCGCTCCGACCAATTCTGGTCAGATTCACCAATCGACATACCCTGGTGACGTTCACTTGTATATCGATGTGTAGTACTCCTCTTCGAGGTCATAAAGATCAGCAGCCATGTCGTCCCTCAAGGAAGCCAATTTCTGGTCGCACTCCGCTTGCTTCGTGCGAAATAATTTACTGTTGGTTGCTATCGCTTCGTTCACCGATGGAAAATCATTTAGAATCAGGTACTGCTTTATGTCGGACACAAGTTTCATCAGCGATTCACCTGCCCTCACTATATTCGCCGCTCTCACGTGCATCTCGTAAGTATCCTGCTCGCACTGTGTCATTCTCGACAACTGAGAATCATTCTCACCTTTCGCCAGTTTGACGATCTCTGCGATCGACATAACGAGAAGAAACAAATATCTTACAATGCATGGCAATAGATGCAGGCATTTTAATATTATAGGAATGAAACTGGGACATCCGTTCTTACGGTTTCATGCAAAATCACGGGGCGTTTTTGTTTTGACTATGAATACATCGAATTTAATTAAAAAATTGTACTGGATAAACACAAGATCGATCATGATATTCTTTTAACGTTAAGTTTCGTAAATTTTCACCCCCTTGCCGACGCATTGTTTACAGCTTTTAACTGGGAATTTTGACACTCCAGTAACGTAAAAGGAGCACATGTCGAAGAAAATAAAATCGTTATGACGAGCTTATTAACACAGTTCATATTATATCACGGCTTTGTACGCAAATTGATTGAACGTAGTTAAAAAGAGTACGATAGGAATTGAGGTTAGGAACGCACCTTCAAAGTTTTCGAGCATGGATTTAACATCGTCTTTCAGTCTTGTCGTGTACGATTTTAAAAGAGCTTCCTTGCTCTGCGGTAATGCACGTTGAACTGACATGTTAAAAACCTGGCCTGGTCCGCGTTGACGAATTAAAAGTAAATTCTGCCGAAATCGAACGATAAAGCCGCTCAGTCGACGGCCATTGCGTCAACAATACGTGAGACAGCTGATCCACGTGCCCACAAAAGCGCCATCCTTGAGATCGTTTTATATTTGCTCAGTGCGTGTATTATGAAAAATTACCGTTTTAAACCTTATGATTAACGTTGTGTTGTGATTTTTATTTTCTTAGGCGTGACCAGAAACTTTGCAATTGTTATCTTCAAACGATGTCATCTTCTATTGAGCATCCTTTTTTAAAATTAATTATATTTGCTTAGCGAATACATCGTTTTTTTTCGTATAACAATTATATAAATTAGATGAAAGAAAATTCATTAATCAATTAATTGTTAATTCTGTGACAGGAATTTAGCAATGTGCAATGTTTCTACAGTAGTAGGGGTTGTTTATTGATTATTTCGACGACGGCGGGTTCCAACTTGTGAACACCGCCCTCACCCCCACCACAAAAGTCCTCGACTAGCATGGAATCAATATGATTCCCGTGCGACGTTCTCCGCTCCACGAAAACTGTTTTCACCTCAAAATTACTGTCAATTTTCGCTCATAAAGATCAACAACTACAAAAAAACAATTCGGCCGTTCGCGAATCTCATTACCATTCGACAAAAGCTTTTTAAATGGAGTGTTAATTTGTAACAAATAGTGAGGAGTGCTCGAGAAAAATCTCTCGACCCGAGCACGGTTTGGGTCCGGAACAAGGACGCCCGAACAAAAAGTATATCGCGATTCCATCGTCATTTCCAACGAACCGAGAAGAGATGGACATTAACGTTAAATTGCTAGAACGCGGGGATCGTGCGGGAAAATTATTATAAGATATTGATAATTGAAATCATCGAAATATTCCGATGAAAGTATCTATCGAAAATAATAAAAAATTGAGGATGCTGGAATTTTTCGTGATCTTGTCGATCGCACTGCCGATCCACGGAGTATTGCCGCCATCGGACGATAATGTTTTACATATCGGGGGAATATTTCCGATTGCTGGAGAAGGGGGATGGCAGGGTGGTCAAGTAAGTACCATTATAACCTCATCGTCGTTTTTTCATAGTACACTTCGCATTTTTCTTTTTTACAAATATCTCTTTCGTGTTTATATTCGTTAATATTGAATTGTCCAACCGTCAATGTGTGCTCGACGAACAGGCGTGTATGCCAGCTGCAAATCTAGCTCTGGAAGATGTCAATAGGGAAAAGAATTTACTACCGGGCTTCACTCTCAACCTACACTCCAACGATAGCGAGGTATCCCTCCAATTTATTTTTTAATACATCAGCTCTAATTATCAGCCAAACGTTTTTACAAAAATTCCGCATTGCTTCGGCAGTGTGAACAAGGCTTGGGTGCCTCCGTGATGTACGATCTGCTTTATAACACGCCACAAAAATTGATGCTGCTCGCCGGTTGCAGTACCGTTTGTACAACGGTTGCGGAAGCTTCGAAAATGTGGAATTTGGTGGTTGTAAGTACGGACAAATTTCAAAATAGAAAATGAAAAATCGTAAATTACGTATACATACTATACGTTTTTTCCTCGCAGCTATGTTACGGTGCGTCATCGCCCGCGTTGTCAGATCGGAACCGTTTTCCCACGCTTTTCAGAACTCACCCGTCCGCCACGGTGCACAACCCAACGAGAATAAAATTGCTGCAGAAATTCGGCTGGTCCAGAGTCGCGATTTTGCAACAAGCCGAGGAAGTCTTCATGTCGGTAAGCGATACTTTACAATAGCTTCCGATACCTAACGGTAGATTTCGCTCCACTACAAGAAAATTAAATTCCAAATAAAAGACGATAAATTGGACGAAAAATAAATCTGTTTGGAAATTAAAACAATATGCCAATGGAGAAGAAATTGTCAAATGATCGTAAGACAACAATACTGAATACAATTTTTTTGTCCACAAATTATTTGTCCACAGACCGTCGAAGATCTCGAAGCCCGTTGCAAAGAGGCTGGAATCGAGATAGTTACGCGTCAAAGTTTTCTCTCGGATCCGTCGGACGCCGTGAGAAACCTTCGTCGTCAGGATGCCCGAATAATCGTCGGTCTTTTCTACGTAGTCGCGGCGCGGCGCGTATTATGTGAAGTTTTCCATCAGAATCTCTACGGTAAGAGTTACGTTTGGTTCTTCATCGGCTGGTACGAGGACAATTGGTTCGAGGTGAACCTCGACAAAGAGGGCATCACGTGCACGAAGGAAGAAATGAGACAAGCGGCCGAAGGACACTTCACGACCGAAGCACTCATGTGGAATCAAAACAACGACACAACCATAAGTGGTATGACGTCGGAAGACTTCAGGCAACGGTTGAACAAACTGCTGAAGGAGGATGGCTATGATATTGACAACAACAGATATCCCGAAGGATATCAGGAAGCTCCACTTGCTTATGACGCAGTTTGGTCCGTTGCATTAGGTAAATAAATCAAATTCAATAATAAACAAATAAGTGAATAATCGAATTAATGCGAGAATAAAGAGAGGTATATTGGAATAAATAAACTGACTTGAAAATCCATAAACGACTGAACGTTAAATAAATTACTTGATTGGTTATAGAAATGAATACATTAAAAACTTTATTTCTTTGTTGATTAAGCCTTTAACAAGACGATGGAAAAGCTCGCGAAAACTGGCAAAAGCTTGAAAAACTTTACCTACACTGAGAAAGAAATTGCTGACGAGATTTATTCTGCCATAAATTCAACACAATTTCTTGGAATATCGGTGAGCATTTATGCTAGTTTTCTTGGGGCAATGATTTTTTTTTAACGTACTTGCGCAATCAACAGTCAACAGTTAAAGTGTGTAGATGTAGAAGTTGACACGAAGAGATTAAAACAAAAGGACTCTTGGTTTTTCGTGTTAGGGTTACGTAGCCTTCAGTTCTCAAGGCGACAGGATAGCCTTGACCCAAATCGAACAGGTGATTGATGGCAAATATGTTAAACTGGGATATTACGATACTCAGAGTGACAATCTTACCTGGAAAAACATGGAGAGATGGATAGGTGGAAAAGTACCACAGGACAGAACTATCGTCAGAACAGTACTAAGAACTGTATCTTTACCGTTGTTCATTTGCATGGGGACGATATCCTCTACAGGAATCGTTGTAACAATATTGTTAATAATATTCAATATTTGGAACAGGCACAGAAGGTGAGTAAAAATATTTCAAACGAAATATGTTAATATTTTGATTGGGCAAAAAAAACTCATTGATTGAACAATGTCAATCAACTTTTATTGCAGAGTTATCCAGTCCTCGCATCCTGTGTGCAATACGATAATGCTGGTTGGCGTTATTGCCTGTTTCGTGTCTGTATTTTTACTTGGTGTCGATGGAAGGTTCGTCGAGCCCTGGGAATACGCCGGAATCTGTCAAGCACGGGCTTGGATGCTCTCCCTTGGTTTTACTCTAGCTTTCGGTGCAATGTTTAGTAAAGTCTGGCGAGTTCATCGCCTCACTACCAAGACAAAGGCGGACCAAGCTAAGGTAATATAAACCTGTTGTAAATTACCAATAAACTATACACGAGTATCCTTCACATTACATAATTAATTACTAAGCAAATAGCTTTTTTAAATTTATCATGTACAATCGACTTTTTTTAATTCACTACAGTACAGTAGACAAAAGGACTTGTTTGTGGCCTTCAGCGAACCGTACAATGTTGATTTTTGTTGACTCAGTTATTCATGGCTAAGCAGAAAGTTTCATCGGTCCAGAAGAACATTCAACCGTGGAAATTGTACACAATGGTGAGCGCTCTATTGGCTATCGACATCGTGATTCTTGGCACTTGGCAAGGCTTGGATCCTCTGCAGAGAAACATTGAAGTCTTCCCTCTTGAAATGCCACCTTACGGAGATGACGATGCTAGGATTAGACCTGAGCTCGAACACTGCGAGAGTAACCACAACAGCGTATGGCTAGGTGACTTACTCAATTAACAAAACAAGAATCCAACAATCTTATGCTTCTCTCTTGCACCACTTCTTGATCTTAACGACGATTGTACAAATAATAATGTTTACTTTTTTTAATAATAATCTTTGGACCTTGTGCAAAAGATATACTAGTAAATAAATATCAATTTAATTAATTTACGGCATCAAACCACTCGATTTGATAAACAAACTTTTTTTCAGTTTTCACAAACTGAGAAACAGGAAAAAAGCTAGCAATAGTGACATTTTTCGGGTACAATTTCGTGACAAGTTTTTTTTGTCACTGCACTAACGAAAAGTGGTGCCTTGTTAATTCTCACATTGGACGGATTTTTATCCAGGCTTGATCTACGGATACAAGGCGGTTGTTCTTGTGTTCGGATTGTTCCTGGCATACGAGACGCGCAGTATAAAAGTGAAGCAGATAAATGACTCGAGATACGTCGGAATGTCGATCTACAACGTTGTCGTTCTTTGCCTAATAACCGCACCGGTGACGATGGTAATTGCCAGCCAGCAAGACGCGAGCTTCACCTTCGTCGGTCTCGCCATTATTTTCTGCTGCTTCTTGAGTATGGCCCTGATATTTGTGCCTAAAGTTATCGAGGTCATAAGGCATCCGAAGGACAAAGCCGAGTCCAAGTACAATCCTGACGTCGGAATGTCGAAGGAAGACGAGGAGAGATACCAGAAACTTGTCAGTGAAAACGACGAGCTGCAAAAATTGATCGCCTCGGTTTGTATATGGAAAAAAATGGAGATAGCTGACTTACAGATATAGCATACACCCAATTATTTTGTAAATCGCAGAGCAATAATATTCGCCGGAAACTCATTCAATAAAAAGCAGCTTTTCTCATATGACGTAAGATAGAGCGAAGGGTTTATACCCACAGGATTATGAAAATCTTTCACTAATTTGATTCTTTCTTTTGTTTATTCTTAGAAAGAGGAGAAGATCAAGATATTGAAGCAGAAATTGGCGGCTCGCGATGTGGTCCTCGGAAGCGGCGGAGGTCCAAAGGGTTCTCTGATAATAGCCGATTTCGTAACCGGTGAAGGAACCTCGGACAGCGCAATTGGTGGGGGTATTTCCGTTTACACGAGATCCTCCCGAGCCTCGGCTTCGGATTTCGAATTTTCCGAGTCGTATCTTTAATTTTCTCTTCCTTTCGTTCGTCCCGACAAGACCGATCAATTTCTCTGAAATTCCAAAGTCGAGCTCGAATCCAAAGAAATTCACGTCACAATTAGAACAAAGGGAGAATGTAGTGAAAAAAAATAGATTACGGAGGACGGGGAGGGGGAGAAGGGATAACGAGGTCTTTCAACACACCTGCCTTTCATGATACAACCAATTTCGGGACCCCATGAATCCTCAGCTTTTACAAGCTCGAGAATCATTTGATAACAAAAAAAAACAAATGTGCGTGTGGAGATAATCTTTATTTTTCTTGCCAACAATGCTTTATACGTAATCAAGGAAGGATCAAAAGTAGTTAAAGTATCGAAAACGAAACGAAACAAATTTACAACCGCACGTTTGTAATAATGAGAATGATATTTGAGAGGAGCGGTGTGAATAGTCATCCGAAAAGTCCGACGAGCTCGACGACACGCCCACAACCATTCACAAACACAAACACGTTTATACGCATACCACACATCGCGCTTAGGCGCAATATTCAATTAAACTGGATAAGGCGATATAAGTATATCCATACTCGACGTATTAATGTATAAATGTCACTAAGAATCGTCGTCTAACGTCATTATCGAGGCCTAAAGTACTTTTGCGTGCTAATTTTTTTACAACGACTGCAAAATATTTTTTTACCATTCAATTTAACCCTAAGGCGCCTCAAGGGGGAACATTAGTCCAACGGCTCGGATAACAGGTTACATTTTGGAATTCTCGTGCTTACAAAGGCAGAGCGAAAATTGACTCGCGTAACTTTTTGTCCACGTGTTGCTAATATTTGTAAAAATAAATTCGGGCTCAGTGGCGGTACTGAGGCTTCGTAAACGGATGTTTTTCCAAACAGTTACATGAATGCGGTGTAAGCGCGGCATGATTGACGGAAAAATATGTAAACGGAATACTCTTTTTTTCAACCGATATGGACTATTGTTACCCCTAGCATTTTTCGAAAAGCAGGGTCCAAGACGAAGAGGGCAAACGATGTATTCTCGAATAATATCACAATGTTACTTCATTATTATAGACCTCGTCTTCCGTTTCACGTTACGCGCACACAATAAATACGCTATTAATATTGCAGTTAAATCTCGTTAGAAAAATCTCGATGTGAACCTCATGAAGTCTGCTCCCAAATTGTTCTCCGATCGCGTTGATTGCTACTTTTTTTTACGATATTTGGACAAACTAATATTTTTTGTTACCATTCGATAAAAAAAGAAAGATACCTGCAGGGTAGTAGAGTAGACTGACGCAATGAATGGATTTATAGCCAAGTCGTTCACCACGGAAATGGAGAATCCTCATGCGGATCTCGAAAAAAATCCGTATGTTATTTTCGTCGCTCTACACTACCTATCGCATAGGTATTTCTCATTAATTGAATGGCAACAAGAAAATACATACGTGTTGTCTGGATCGACTTAATATATATGTTTTTTCGAACGATGATGACACAATATGCTAACGAGATTTAAACGCTCTTATCAATTGTTATAGACCATTCATAAATAATTTGGGAGTCTTGATGAGGTGGCGACTTGCTCATACGACGTTAACTTTGTACCAACATTTCTAATATTATAATTCGGTTCAAGTCGATCATATTCTCGAAAGAATATGTCGCACGAGAATCTACGATCTTAACGATCTAACGCGAATTCAAAGAGAGATGAAGAATGTCAATTTTTGATGGTCAGCGCGATTATTTATGAATGGCACTAACCGAAAGATTTTTCAAATACTTCATTTTCAAATGCGCTCGTATTTGACTTTCTGATTCTAGAGACGGACCACATCGGCTGACCACGACGCAACATTGAACTTGAAACCTAAAGCAATGTATATCGATAACGCAAAAAAAGTTCTACGAGTTAAATGACGATATTAGAATGATAAATAATCATATCATTTAACCGTTAAAAAAACAAGTATTTTATCACAGACATCGTTTACGTCTGAGACCAAATGTTGAATAATGCTCTTTCGCATCCTTGTAAACGTTGTGAAACGTATTGTATATATCGGTTACTTCGGTATTCTCGAAATATTAATTAACGCGATTTAACTGCAATTACGACGTTGATCCAACGAATGTGTAACGGAGATAAGATTATTTTATGTTGATTGAAATTGTTTTGTTAAATTTGGTGAAAGCTTTAATCGTGGGATTTTGGAAAAATTCCTGTCTTGAAAGTCTCGTCCCGATCGGGAATGATGGTATTTAAAGAGTCGAGAGAAAGTTTGCATTATCGTTAGCTTTGCCGTTCGTCACTCGCAGATGAGTGAACAGTTCTCATTGTTTACACTAAGAAAACTGGTTGGAACGTTAGAGAAGTTCGAATCGTGGTCAATAAGTGTGAAGTATGATTTAGTCACTGGTATTCGCGTTTAAAGCAATCACGTCGCTGACGTGCGAAAACATTGCCCAAACCTATATATATATATAAATATATGAACACGTTCATAAGAAATCTTATGAAGTTGAAGAAAGTATACATATATATATATATCAACGTTAGTCAGTCAATGGAAATGTTTATTCAAGTTTTCGAATGATAAGAATTTACCAAGGGTAAGCAAACGCGCTGTATCGTGTTCCTACACAGCTATAACTTCAGGAAATAAATATGTGAAGAAAACGGTAAACCATAAACGCGCTTTCAAAAATTGTTGCCTTTCCCTTTCCTATATAGCACGAATTACGTCCTCGACAAGGGACGAAAACATATATTCACGTTATTGTATCTTTGATGATT
Organism: Ophioninae sp. A BG-2022a; assembly: GCA_030523105.1. NCBI lineage: Eukaryota > Metazoa > Arthropoda > Insecta > Hymenoptera > Ichneumonidae > Ophioninae sp. A BG-2022a. The sequence continues at coordinate 20,677 of JAPYZI010001399.1, forward strand.
CTATTCATTCGGCACTAAACTAAAAAGTTCGATATATTTAGATTTTGCAAGTCGTTTTTCCGTTTTTTTAATTGGAAAACAGCAAATGCTTTCAATTATTTGTAGGTTAAACCTGTTTAATCGAATACACCGTCAAAAATAGGGTAACAATTTTTTGTACGAACCGCCATAATTTTTCCTCGAATACCGCCATCTAGCGACATTGTGTCATACGAACATTTTCTGTCCACGATTTCGCGCCAATTATTCGTGAAATATCTAGCGAAACGGAGTAAGAATCTCCCTGTCGGCTAATTCCGGTACTGTTCGGGAGCTAACCATGCGCATTAAGCATTCCGCGATTTCGGTTCGGAAACCAACGCGTGGTACCGTTGGCCGTTGTTTTGTGTTTGCTTCGTAATTGAAACGGGATTTGCAAAAAATGTCATTCGGCACTGGTTTCGGTGCAACTGCACCAGCAACGCAACCGACCTTCAGTTTCGGATCGGCAACTTCCACTGCAGCAACTCCCGCAAAACCCAGTGAGTTATCCTTTGTTTCACTTTGTCGTCTCACGATTGCGCTTTGAGGTTATGACATGCGGGTCGGACGTCAACAATGAATGGTTTTAAACGAGCATTACCGACAATACGTTTTTCCCACACAATTCATATGGAGTCAATTAAAAAAATACGTTTATTGTAAATTAACCTCTAATAAAGATGACATTTATACAAAGAGGCTTTTAACAAAAAATCACTCCCAATTCACAGCTTTTCGAGAATGGTGATCGGCAGAGAACAAAATTCCAGTAGAAAAGGGATCGTCGTTACGAAATATGTTTTAAGTCTACGCCAGGCATCCTCGATCCGATCATTACAAAATGACACTTCATTTTTTCTTGCACGACCAGACCTTTGGTTCATTGCAGCAGGAATACACCAATCCTGAGTTGGGGTTTTTTACATAGCTTATCGTCTGGTAGAACCATCGCTGCTTTTACAAGTTGTGTCGGAGCTGATGAGAGGCTGTTTTACTCCACCACTGCAATTAGGGTCGCACTCTACCTCGCTGGAACTCGCTTGTCTTCGCCTGGCTCGTGCTATGACGCAAGCAGATAGACAACATATCAGGACCAGCAGCAGCAATGCTATCAACAAAATACCACACAGCGTGCTGTGAGCCGTAAATCCAGAAACATCCTCTACGCTCCTTTTGGTTGTGACTGTCACACTCTCTTCATGATGTTTTCGGATGGTTGCATCTTCGTGACTTGTATCCAGGTCATAAAAGTGATCAGGAATTTCCCCAGGAGTCGTAATCATGATTTCCATGGTCGCATCCTACATCAGAAATTCAAATTTCCTATTCTATAAATCATAAACGTATAAGGTATTTTTTTCCCGTCTTACACAAAACTGTGTCAAGGTCATTGCATCCCAGTCGTCCATATCAGAAATCAAGATAATCGCTTAAAGTTTTTAACGATGCAAGATGTCGCGACTTTTACGTTTAAGGAAATTAATTCTTGGAACTAATTATGAGATGGCTATTAGTTACAGAGGTTACACGTAATTTAAATGAAAATACTTTTCTCACTTTGGTTAGATTCACTTACTCCGATAGTCTCTTTCGTCGTGCCAACTTCGTGTATCAATTCTGTAATGTATTCCGGATCCTGCCGTCGCCTGATCAAAGTGTCTATAACGTATGACCGTGCAACGTGCTGCTGGTAATTCGGATCCATGTTTCACGAGATGAGTTTAGCACTGGACGAAAACTACGAGGTTTTCCTTGAGAGATCTGATTCTGTGTACGTTAGATGCGTGATCTCGAGCATTTCAAGAGTGAACTCGGAATACACGATCCATGCGAATTGATCTGGATCAAAGAATTCTAGAGAGGTCCTGCGATTTTCGAGCTCGAAATTTCGTAGGCTGCGCTTTATATATTGGCCTGTCAAGACTGTAAACGTCAGTGTGACATATTGCCAAAAAGAAAAGAGCTTTGTAGACGGTGGCTTGGCGATGTTCGTTTGTCGCGACAACGATGCAACGGAGGGGAGAGCACCAAATTAAAGTTGTTTTAATGTTTTTCAGCGGCTTTCACGACACCGTCCTTCGGATTCAACACATCCGCAACGCCAGCATCAACCCTGGGTGTCTTCGGCACACCGGCTACGCAATCAACGGGATTCGGAACAGCCCCGAGTTTCGGCACACCAGCGGCGACCGGATTTGGATCGGCTTCCACGAGCACGAGTACGTTCAGCACCCCAGCAACGAGTTTTGGGTTTGGCACGAGCACCACGCCGTTTGGCGGGGCTTATACGAATTCCTCTGGGTTCAGTACATTCGGAGCACCAGCAATGACGAGTTCGATAGGATTCGGAGGTTTCGGTAGTTTTGGAAGAGCCGCGACCACCACCGCGCCCAGTCTGTTCGGCAGTTTCGGGACAACAACCACGACGTCCAGTGGCTTCGGGAGTTTCGGTGGCTTCGGCGCTTTCGGAGGGAAACCGACGACAACGAGTGCTGGTTTCGGTGCTTTTGGGACCAGCGGTGGATTCGGTGGGTTCGGCACGGGGCTTGCGCAGCAGCCCCAACAACAACAGCAGCAACAAGCACTCCAGCAACAACAATCGGCGAACGCGATTTCCGAAGCGCTTTACAACGCGGTATTCAATTGTCAATTGTTCAACGATGAGCGAGACAATACCATCGCCAGATGGAATCTCATTCAGGCTCTTTGGGGCACGGGCAAAGCCTATTACTCCGCGAACGCTCAACCGATCGAGCTCACCCAGGAAAACCCGCTTTGTCGCTTCAAAGCAATCGGATACAGTTGCATGCCCAATGCCGACAATAACGACGGCCTCGTCGTACTCTGCTTCAACAAGAAGGACCAAGAGCTGAAGGACGGCAAGCAACAACTTATCACCTCGATAAATACGATACTCGGGAACAAACCTAACCTGACCGTAAGCGTGGACAGTATCAAGGCGACCGGAGAAACCAGGACTCAAGCTACCGTCTTCGTTTCGGAAAAAGGAGTTACCGGTACCTCGAGGAAGATACCCGCCAACGAATTAGTCGCTTATCTAACCCAAACCATGCAGAAGCAACAATTGACCCAGATCGGCGTAGAAAATATATTTGCCCAAGTGAAATTGGAACCATCGCAGCTCAAAGAGTATCTCGACAATCCACCTTGCTCCATCGATCCGAGGCTCTGGAAACAAGCACAACTCGACAATCCCAATCCGGATATGTACATTCCCGTTCCGATGATCGGTTTTCAACAAGTCAAGCATCGCCTTAAATGCCAGGAAGAAGAAACCGCCAGGCATCGTGCTTTTCTCGACATGGCCGCTGAAAGGATACAAGGCCTCCAACGGCAACACACCGCTACTGAAGCCAGACTCAGGGAACATCGGAGATCCCTTCTCGAACTTCAACATCGAGTACTCCAGGTTCTCGTCCGTCAGGAAGTCACGAGAAAAGTGGGACTCTCGTTACAACCGGAGGAAGAAATTCTCACTAATCGCTTCGAGGCCATGCATGCGCAGTTAAGTGCACCTACTCAGTTCAAAGGACGAATAAGCGAAATGCTCTCGCAATTGAGAATGCGAAGGCACGTCGATGTCCAGATTCAAGAAAGGTATACCATGGATCCGATTGCTCAGGATGATATCAAAGTGGTAAGCTATTTTTACGGAAGTTCTTTCTTATTGGGAGACATCTTTGAAACGTAAAATTTTAAGGACAAAAAGCAATTCGGTCAGTTCTGAAATTGATTACGACGCATTGAAAAATTAACATTTTGCACTCTATTTTTCTAAATGAGTTCTCGAAAACCGTCATTTCTGTGTTTCCTAAAGTTTTATCGTTATTTTTAAATAAAACTTCCGTATTTTATCATTATAATCTTTTTATATTCGGCAATTTCAGTTCCTGAACATGGAGCAACAAGGTATGGCACAGTTGATCGACACGATAAATTCCGATATGGAAAGTTTGAGAATCATCAAGGAGGGCATGGCCGATCTTTTAACCGGCCACAGTATATCTTGAGATTACCCGAAAGATAAACGAGAGTTCGAAATCAATACGAGGCTCAGAGAATTCCAGCCATCTCAACTATCTGTAATAGTCGAAGAACGCAACAACTCGAACCGGGGTACCGACGAAAACGATCGTCGAAGCGGAATCGGTACGAACGCTTGATCCGTGAAAGATCCATCGGGAATTGAAAAGATTTGTTTGAATGTACCATAAGAGAATATTTTTGAATTATTTCGTATTCCAACGTGTTCGCTCGGCCAAAATGCCGTTGGGAAATCATCATCAATTGAAGTTTTTTCCTCGCGTACGCACCAGTTTATCGTAAAGTCTTCCGGTTTTGGGGGTGCAACAGAAACGAGCAAAGAATCGTGGGACGAGAGCGGGCGTTTTCGAAATGGAACGAAAGAGTCGTCACGCAGGTTTTGATGTCCGAAGCCGTCGAGATACGTTCAGTATCGTCCCGCTTGGACTTAAACACCGGATGGAATTTCTTCTCCGCCAAGCTACGCAAAAAATTGTATTGGAAGAAAAAAAGGGGAATGAATGATTAATCAACGCCCTCGATCAACGTATAAACGAAAAAATGTGCTCCAAGGACAATGAAATAGAACGACTCTTTTTCCATTTCTTTTTATAAATAATGTATTTTTGTCTTTATTGAATCGCTTCGCATCGTAATCTCGTATTCGTTCACTCATTCTTGTATTTTCTCTTATCTCACGCGGCGCACGCTGCGCTAAGGCACTTTTGGTTCGCGACTCGTCACACACACACATACATACTCTCTCTCGCTCTCTTTCTCTCTCCTCATTTCTTTTCAAACGATATATACATGTTACACGGAAAAAAATGGCACGTGAGACGAGCCGGGGTTGCGAGACTCGGAGTCGCGATACAAAGCGATAAGATTAATTCTTTTCTCTTCGCAATCTGTGTCGTATCGCGATTCCGAGGGCCGATACGAAATCCTGGCTCGTCCGCCTAAAAAGCAAGACCGACACACGAGAGCTCGCACGACACAACTGGATTCAAAAAATTTAGGGCGAATTCTCTTCCATTAATTTACACAAGACATTACATGGTGGAAATGATAAACTGACATTGAAGGATTGAGCAATTGTCCCCGAATCATCGATGGATTCAGGATGTAATTCGAAACCGAATGTTTTTTTCTTCTCAAAATCTTAATCTCGGTCCTCGTCAACTCGCAACGTACTAGAATAGCATATTTGGCTTGGCAATCCAATAAAAACGGAATGGCTTTTAAATTCATGCTCGATCTTTCGTTCCCTCGTCGTAGGATCGCTGATCGCGATGAATGGCCCGAGTTATCTCCACGGGTAATCTCACCTGGGCATTTGTTATCTTTAGTAAAACGAACCCAAGCAACGAAGACGTAGACCAGCTAGGAAATCTCCTCCGGATTAAATCTCACGCTTGCCCGATAAAGATACGCGCGCGTCTACACGAGTTTTTTTACAATATAAATATATACGTATATATATTTCTGTACATATATATATACATATATATTTCTATATAGGTATATTTGGCAATATCGGGAGTTGGAACACCCGGTTTTGTTTCAGGCCCCCGTTCACTTGTTGACGGTAAGATCGAGCGGAAGATCTTGTTCCATATCGGTGACTCGATCGTCGACTTTTATCCTCAGATCCTCGACGACGACATCCCCCGAGGTCGCGTCTTCGCCGACGTTCGTCCACATATTCTGGATCTCGTATCGGAGATCGACCGAGCCGAGTAGATGTCGGAAGATCGGATCTCTCGTTTTCATTATGAGATCCGAGATTATCTTGGTCTTTTGAAGGATATTGTCATTGCTGTGTACGCAACATTTATGAGAGCGACAACAGGTGTCAGGCACGACAGGCGACGGCTCAACGTCATCCTTGGGACTCTCGGTAACTTCCATTTTGAGATGATCGGCGCGTTTTATGACCGAATGTCTGACGGGATTGACGTTCACGGGGTCCGGTCTTTTGCATGGCGTTCCGTTGACGATAGACTCGATGTTTCTGTAATCGACGCTGCTAACTTTTGGGACTACTTCCGGATAGTCCTGTTCGGATTTAATCGGAGTCGATTGCATGCCGATCCTGGGCGAGAGGTGACCGTCGGGTACGCGTGTTGGACTCGGTGAACTAACGATTGTATTATGCTCCTTGACGATACGAGAATTATTGCTCGACTGGTAGAACGATGGGGTCGTTTGCATCTTTTCCGGTGTAACGTAACTCTCGTCGAAGATGCTGGAATAGCGGAGTTTGCCGCTCGCTTCGTGATCGTAATTCTTCGAGGGCGTTATCGGCTCGGTTTCTCTCTTAACTTGCTGCTCCTGAAGATTATACATGTTGTTCCACTCGACGAAGTTTCGCTGCTCCTCGAAGCTCTTGCTGATCCGAGGACTCGAAGAGCTCGCGCTCTCCAAGCTCGAATCCTTCTTCGAATCCGATTCCGTGCCGCTTCGCGTTTCCGGCGTCGTCTCGAACATTCCCTTCTCTAAACTACTGTTGTTCTCGTCGAAACTGCTCTTCTCCTGCAGCTTGTCGTTGTTGTTGTTCACGTAGTGACGATACGTTTTCACGTGTTTCCTCAACGAGGACGGATCCGTGTAACGCTTCGGACAACCCGGGACTTTGCAACAGTAAGGCTTGTCCACCGCGTGTGTCCTCGTGTGCTTGAAACGATCCGACGAGTTTGAGTACGCCTTGTTACAACCCTCGACCGGACACACGTACGGACGTTCTCCCGTGTGCGATCTCGCGTGGATCTTCAAGTTTTCCGCTCTGCTGAAACTCTTGTCGCACTGGAAACAGTGATGGGGCTTCTCGTTCGTGTGCGTTCTCACGTGAACCAACATCTTGTACCTGCAGAAACAAAGTTTTTCTTAAACAACGTTTCTCAAACGAGGAAATTGCGGGTTTTGATAAATCTTAGGAAAGCTCGATGGATTGAAACTTTTATTGCAATGATTTCAATTAATCCACACCGAACCAAATTAATAAACGATTTCAAAACATTTGATGCTGATTCTTTGATTGATGGACGATTGGATATTCGAGATTTGTTTCGTTTACGCACCTCGCGTTAAAGCCACGTTCGCCACGAGCACAGCCCTCCCAACCGCAGTAGAACAATCCACCTGGACCAGGTCCCGCGTGTAATCTCGCCACGTGACCAGCTAGTTGTTCCAAGGACGCGAACCATCTTCCGCAATTGAGCCACCTGTAACCCAGAATTATTGCGATTTGAGTTTTATCCCACCGTTGAAGGCTTCGCCAATTTCAATTATGGTAAATAAAGGCGGATCATTGATGATCGGAAATAATCGAGAAGTCAATACGAAAAGTACATTTTGTCAGCTAGTAAAAATTGCGGAACGTTTTATATTGTTGCAATTGCGAGTGTTTGTACGGTTTGCGTCAGCAGGAAAAGTGTATGCGAAGATGATATATTTAATCCTCTCCGATAAAGAACCCTCGATTGATGTCAATCCGTCCATCAATTGACTCGTCTATTGACCCCGGTTCAAGTTCCAATCTTCAACTCTGCACAGCCAAGAACTATTCCAGGCTATATAAAACAATTCAACGTAATTTCCTTGCTCTTCTCTCTCGTTATCTTACTTTGCAAAAGGGAGACGGTTATGATAGAGTTGTTTGTAAATGCGAATAAAGAGGAGATCAACGGATCAAGAAAAACACGCTTTTTGACTTTGCCAGTTAAATTTATGGTAAAAATGAAAATATAATTTTCGTAGCGCACGCTGAACTAAATGTACACGTTTTCCTATGTGTCGATCTAAGGAGTCGCGAAAAGTTTACGTCATTAAGAGTAGGAAAAATCAATATGAAAAATCAATACGAAAAATCTCGTTTCTTTGGACTAATGTTGTTCCTCAATAATGGTTTGATGGTGATTAAGTTTGCATCGTCAAAGTGGAACATTTCATTTTTCAATTATTTATTTTTCTCATCACAATCTAATCCTGGAAACTTATGCTGTAGACTACTGATAAGGTTACCTTAAAACTTTTTTATTATTTTTACTGATAGGATTATCAGTTTTTTTTAAAAATATTTTCCTTGATTTTTATGTACAGAATTATCTTTTTAAAAATTATTGTTGTTTATAGAAGATATTCTATTAATAGAGAAGAAAAATAATAAACGATATTAGATTTTTCTTTGTATTTTTTCATTAGAGATAAAAAAAACACTTTCTCATTCAAATTACAATTTTTTGCGATCGAGAAATAGAATTTACATTAATTATTTTGAAAGACTGGAAAAAGGATTTCCAACTATTTTTTTTTTTCGGAAAAAAGTGAATAGTCGCGACTTCTGTGCACTGACGAGTCAACTTGACAATATAGAAAAACCAGTGTACCGTGTAATTATTTTTTGTTTGTCCTTCTCTGCGCCTGTTTCACAGATACTCGCAAATAAGTGAGCGCCTTGATTCTCGAGAAGTACGTTCGTGATGTATTATCAACTGCGCAGCGCGAGTTGCACAAGTGACGCTAATAATCCGCGAAGAAAAAATACTTCACGCGTGACGCATTGCGCTACGAATGTCCCCGAAAGAGGGGCTCGACAGAACGCCCACGCGAGTCGTGGAAAGAAAATAAGGAAAGGAGAAATATCATTTTCTCATCGACATTGCGCCAAAAATTTTGGGAGCCTTTTATTATCGAAACCTCGTTGATGGCACGCGCGCGATAGTACGGAGAATGATAAGAGAAAGAAAACGTTAGAGACTGCGTCAAGTGTTCACGTGGGCGGAGCGTGACATCGGAGGGTTATTCAACGCCTCGTTTTCACAACTACGAATCACCGCTATCGTCGACACGAAATTCTTTTTTTTTTTTTTTTATGCAACGTCATACGTCATAAACTCTTATTTCCTCATTAAATTGAGTAACGATAAACTCGGAAATGAACGATCTTCGTACTTTCGCGATTGTTGATTAACTTAAAACGATCGTAAAATTTATCAACTCTGTTCGATGATTCATTAAAATAAACGATCCATGAATTCGATTGTTGATATTTTCATCTCTTCCTTAACTTTTCTTCATTCGTTGATTCGCGGTCCGAGCATTCCGTTCTTCCGTCGATGTTCACACTTGACGCTCTTATCTTTCTTTCGCATTTTTTTTCTTATCTCTCGATCTGGCTAGAGGAGATTCGCATTTTTCTCTGCACGTGTCGCGACGATAAGAACATCGCAATTGTAATCATCGCTCCCAACGCGCATTCTCGTTTATTCATAAAAATAGTGCTTGGAAAGATGTAACTTAACGAATGAAAGGAAGAGAGAGAGAGAGAGAGAGAGAACGAGAGACTCGAAGAAAAGTTTTTTTATTCGTTGATCTACATAAAAACGTCTTCGTTCCAAAAAGACGTGGCCGTCTTGTAACGAGGGCGTGGACGCGTTGTCTAACGTATGAGCCCATCACGAAACGAGCACGTGCCAAGATATCGAAGAATCGACGTTTCTCTTATCGTTCGTTAATGGAATTCTTTTTTATCTCCATTCACGAGTCCCTGCTGCCTATTCCCTTCGAATGAATAAAAAATCGTTTGCCGATTGATCAATCCGAAATTTAATCTCAACAATCACGAAAGTCCGCCATTTTCTTGGGTATTCTGTGCTGCTCGAGTAGCACTTTTATAACGACAAACCGTGCAAATTACGAGAATCCTCTGATCTTCAAAATGATACTTTAGTGTCTTGAAAATGGGTGCTATCGTCCTCACACGATAGAGTCGCTATTTTCATCAACGAAGTTTCCGAGTTCAAATAAAATCTATACGATTTGTATATCCTATAACAAAAATGTTATACGATTTTTCCTAATATTCTGGTTTCATACATTTCGAGATATTTATGAAAATTCCCGAATAGAAGTTTCGGTAATATCGACGACCGTTATTTTCCACCGAGCTGTTGAGGGACAAGCTAAACGCGAAAACGCACGGATGGCGCCACTGACGAAATCCTGTGGTACTAACCTGCATTTCAATTGCGCGTTTTCGCCCCTCCTGACGGAGCCGAGTTCGAGACTGGAGTTGGAAGCGTCCGAGTCGCTGTGTGCTGGACTGGGTGGGCCACCGCTGGCGAGACCACCCGTCGATGTAACGAGACTACCGAGACCGGCCGGTGGCGATGTACCGAGCTCGTCCTCGGTGGGCATCCTTCGCGGCCAAACCGGAAGGTCCAGCGGTGCTTGATGAAGATTCAGATTATTGGTGTAGTAGCTGAGCGGGCTTGACGGATGATGATGATGATGATGATTGTGGTGTTGGAGATGATTATTGCTGTTGTTGTTTGTTGCGTAAGTCGTTGCCGTGTTGTAGTAACTCGGTACCGCAGTGCCCAGGAGAGTGCCCGGGTAACGAGCGGCTCCGTACGGACCAACGTGGTTTGGCATTCTGCCAGGAACGTAAACAATCATTTTGGCGAATTAGAAAGGAGAAAAGCGAGGGTCGCGAAAAATAATTCGTTTCGCTAAAGCCCGCGAATTCGACCCTAGCGTCAATGGCCAGAGACCCTTTCGATCTTTGTGTTCGGATATGCTTTTGGGAATTTCGGAGCTTTTATCGGCGTTGACTGGGCGCGTTCTGTTTATTCGTTCAGACGCTTACGCGGCTGTTCCGCTTATCAATTGAGTCTCATGATGCTTCGGTTTATTTCCTGACCACGATTTCCGGTAGACCCTTCAGACGTCAGAGTACACGTATGCTGAATTATTGCTGTATTTATACTTATAAATTCGTGTGGATAATGCGGTTCGTATTTATATCTTTACGCAGCGGTCATCGATCTCGTCTTCATGCTGGCTTTCTCGTCCACCAAGACTTTCCAGGTCTTGCTGAGTATGCAGTGAAAGAGAGTAAAAGAGAGAGAGAGGGATAGAAAAGGAAAGAAGTAGATGTGGGCCCTCTTTTTTTCCACTGTTTTTCCTTTCGATCTCCGAGCTTCGCATTCATAAAAAAAGCCCCCGCGAACGTGCACCGGAGACAATACGAAACGCGCGCACTTCGCGACGCGCACCACCGATATCTCGGACGAGTATATATATATATATATATATATATATATATATATATCTTTATCGCGAAGAGTTTGAGCAACACTTAGTCCGAGTTCGTATCGTCAGATGTACTTGAAACGGTTGGACTTTAGTATGCGATAGCTCAGAAATTGCTTGCTGTATTCTATGGAGAACATAACTGGGCTGTTTTTCACTTTTGCACACGTGATACAGTTCGAAACGGTCGCCCCCGATACCCTTAATTCACGAGGTGCGAAGCCACGCGGGGCTTCGTCGCGAAGCGGTTTCACGATATTTACGACAACGACGAGTGAGAGAAGAGGGCGCAAGAGTTGCAAGGGTCGAGCGACGGATAGCACTTTTTTTTATTTTACGGAAACAGTCAGTAAAGGCTCGTGCTAGGAGGATGAACTTTCCATCTCCGCTCGTGCGTTGCTTGCTTTTCGCGGAAGAATTGCGACGAAAGTTTCGATCCGCAGCGGGTCTCGCCGCAGCTTTTTCGTTCTACCGAGAAAACTACGAACACTCGTTGACACTCTCGACCTATCGTGCGCGAACGAAACTACGAGTCGTCAGTACGCGGAAACGAGGAGCGTAGTGTTGATGTTTTGAAGCAGAGAGAAGTCGGTGGAAGGAGGTAGGGGTAAAGCGGAGAGGAAATGGACGGTCGGAGAGAACAAGTGTCGCTAAGACGAATCTCGTCAAACTAAAGTACCAGCATGTCGAGCTCTCTTATTTATACAGTTACACTCTCAATCGCTCGTCTCCCGAAGATGTTCCCTCGTTCCCTCTCTACTCGATCCTCTTATCCGTCCTCTCTACTCGCGGCCACATTTTTCGTTCTTCTTTCTTGCAATTCCCCTTACTCTCGGAGCTGATAAGACGCGCCTCGCGGCCGCCGAACCGGAGAGACGCTTTTTTTTTTCTCCTCTTATTTCACCCGCCGATCGTCTCTTTCGTTGGTGGCGCGCGCGCGTTACGCGATGTTTATGAGAATAAAGTGAAAGGTGGCGCGAGAAGCGCGACTAGAAACGGGAAACGTCCCCTCGTTCGACCGTTGGGCTCGCGTCTCGATGAGACTCGTTACGCGGATAATGTGCTAACCGATAAAGGCGCTTGAACCCCCATAGAAATAAGTGGACGAGAACGATTGTACTATGTGCGGAGGACTATGATAACGGGTAAGATAACCACGGAGAACTCTCCATTTTCTACGCGTTCTCTCTTATCCCCACCCTAGCCAACCCCGGCGCACTTCCACTTGATCTCATCCGGCGAAAACTGGGCTGAACCGGTTATAACATTGTTTTTTGTTTCCTTTAAATCGTACAATTAATATTGTCTCTTGTAGCATCTGAATATACAGATCGACGGTTTCGTGAATATTTTCGCTTCTGGGGATTGTCCAGTTATCGGAGTGATGCTACCCGCCGATGTCTGTGCGCATGTCCCAATTCGGATAAACGTCGACCGTTCGCAAACGTCGTTTTCGAAGGTATCCATTTTTTTTTTTTTTTGGCTTATATTGAATTTGCGACTGCTTCGAAAGGGAAAGGGGACGGTAGATACGGACTGACAAAATGGACTCTGGAGGGTTATCCGAATGTACTCATTTTTTATTTGGCTAACCCAAAAATAGGACGAATCCGGTTTCGCGCAGACATCGATAACGAGCTCGTGAGATATTGGACGCGATTAAGATATCGTCGAGACGTTTATCATCGCTCATCTTCGACGCCGAAAACAAATATAGTTGGACACCTCTGGACATCTGCACGAGGAAAGAAACGGCGTTCGGATTCGTTTCAGAGGTTAAGGTACCGTGAAAATGACACAAATCGTTCGATGCTTGAAATAACCAAAATTAAAGTTAAAGATTCAATCCATGGTGTAGGAATTACGGATTCGAAGGTTAATTCCTGATAACAACGATAAAACTTTCAAACGATCAAACTTTAAAAACGTTTTTCTCAAGACTTTGGGCTTAAAGTTAAAGTTTTAAAGTTTAGACTCAACGTTTTTCTTCCCAACATTTCTTTTTCTTTAGTTATTAACAATAACAATTCCATTTTTCTTTCAAATATGCAAAAAAAACATTCTAACAATGTCATTTAGTATTGAAACACGACAATAAAAAAGTTTGGTCAAGTTTTAGTCAATATTATCTATTTTACGTGGATAAAAAATCGTTCGAGTTTGTTTGGGTTAAATTTCGCACATAAATTTGTTAACCCAGACAACTAAAAATATCTGAAAGATTTATCAATTATCATCTTTCATGAAAATGCATTTTTTTTTAATGAAAAATGAATAGCATTTTTTTAAATTAAAAATGAATAATATATATTTAAAATAACTTTGATTTTCGCGTCGACTCAATGAATAACCTCTTAAGTAGATTCGCACTCGATCACTGTTTACTTAGCTGGAACGAATTCGTCGTTTATTTATTTTCATCGATCGCAAATCTCGCGTTGTTTCGAGCGTTCTTTTGTTTCGTCATTTGTCGGTCGTCGAGTGTGCTATAAATTCGGCAGGTGTGGTAGAATTCATTTGTCAAATCCGTCGTTATATTCTTTTTTACATCTGTTCTTTCCTTCGATGTTCGTTGAAATTCACGCTTATCATTATCGTCGACGAAAAAAAAAAAAACGAAAGAAACGTTGATCGTGAAAAAAAAAATTATTTAGAAAACCCGGCAATCGTTGTGAATGAAAATCTTGTCGAAAGTAAGCTCGAAGTTGGTTAGGTAAGTTGTAAGGAGTGCGAAGATATTAAATAATGATTAACGATCGACTGAGATCGTCGAGAGAGGGATCAAAGTCTCAAGTTTGTTCCAGACGGCCGTTATCTCGCGGCGATGAATATTCTTGCAGGAGAAAAAGTAAACGGGAGAGAGAGAGAGAGAGAGAAAAAGAGAGAAAGAGGACTATTTTCGTCGAGGCATATGGCTCTGACCTACGACGTCACAATTTCAATCGTGAATACTCTTCATCGTTATTCTTCTAAAAACTTCATTTCTAGCTAAACTTCACTTCCACTTAAAATTCATTTTAAGCTAAACTACATTTTTTAGCGAAATTTCGAATCAAAACAGAAACTTCTATCGACCCATTACGAAACACAAAAAAAAAAGAACATTTCACGGGTGAAACAGGGCTACGAAGCGCCACCTCTAACCCCATTTTGATTTTTTTTCTTCACCGTTCTTTTTTCTAATATTTCTGCTCCCCTGTATTTCCGAATCGAGCGTGAAACTTCTCGAGTTAGAAAGAACAATCCAGTCGCTTCGTAAAAAAATAAATATCCACTGTTACATCGATGTATCAGTCACATTTCGCGAAACGAAAAATAAAAAAAACAAAGAGGAAACGAGATGTCGAGATATTCGCCTTGAAAATTAATTTCGCGTTTGGACGCCCAATTTTCTCTTTTCTTTGTATTTACGTTTTCACTAAGATGAAGAAATTCGCTCGTTATTTGTTTTCGTAGGGATATCGATGTTTCGCGAAAATCAGAGGGCTGATAAGGCAAACGAGCGAAATAATTTGAGCCTCGTCGAAACGCAGGGTTCGGTCGACCGGTTCGTCCTCTGAAATGGAGAAAGATATATATATATATATATATATATATATATATATATATAGAGAAAGAGATATTTGTCGCAGTGGAAGATAAACGAAACAAGGAACGTAAGAAAAAAGGTAAAAAGGAAGACCAGTGAGAGAACCAATAGAACGGTATTTCTTTTGATTCTCCGAAGGTGTGCGCGTGGCTCTTGAGACGGGGGCGTCACGCGGTGACGAGAATTCGTCACGCTCTCGCTCTTTTCTATGATCGTTGAAGATACAAGACTGAGAGACGGAAAGAAAAAGAAAGAGTGAAAAAGAGAGGGCGGAGATTGGCACGAGGTCCCCGCGAAGAGCGTGTAAACCCGAGCCACGAGTCCCCCTCGAAGTTGAGGAACACGTACGATATACGAGCCCCGGGCAAGGTCGAATCATCCGCGTTTTCCTTTTTTCATTGTTTTTGTAGACGACACGTGTACTCTCACTTTCTTATCATCGACTATTGAAATCTTAATACCTAAGTACGATAGTCCCGATTGCTGTTGACGATCTTCTTATTTTAACGATAATAAAAATAATAATAATTCTCATTATTATTTCTCGTGTTGTTTTAACTTTCTTCTTTATTATTATCATAATAATTATTATTAGCAGTATTATTATTGTTGTTTTGAATATCGTCGTTTTTTCGTTATCGATCAATTGTTATCATCATTATACTTTATTATTATTTTTGTTGTTGTTGTTTTTACTATCATTTTTTTAACGTTATCAATATAGTTATCGTCATGATACTCTATTGTTAGGATTACTGTTGTTGTTTTGACTGTTATCGTTTTACTGTTATCAAAATGGTTATTATCGTGATACTTTATTATTATTATTATTGTTGTTTGGGTTTGTTTGGGTTTTTATGATAATACATTATTATTATCTTCATTGCTGTCATCAGCATTTCTATTGTTATTGTAATCATGATGATGATGATGATGATGATGTTTATTATTATTATTATTATTAAAAACAGTTCAGTTCACTCTCAATGCGTTTTGTATAAATAATAGAAATCCAAATGTTGTTATTCGCGATAGTTTTTTTTCTTCAAATTGCCAAATGAACGATGTTGCCATCGGTTGCCAGCGGGAAAAAACGTCTCGGAGGAAACGCCAGTAAAAAAAAAAACGTTCGAAGTTTTGTAATTGCGCGCGGGTGCAATCGCTCGGAGATTTTTTTTTTTTTTTGGCACAATGTATTACAGGCTGCATCGGAGTGTCTTGGGTTATGCGTTTGCGTCACGGCAATGTCAGCGAGATAAATCGAGTACATCTTATCGCGGTACGACGACAACAGCGAGCGATATTCGCGAGAAAAGATAAGACGCGAACCCCGGGGGTCTCTCGGCAAGAATTAAACGATGAAAACGCTGTTTATCGTATTCACGATTGAATACGATAAAAGTTTGTTTGTACGGAATTATCGCAAGACGATCGTTTACGATCTTGCAATCGTCGCGATTATTTTTTTTTCGTTGTTTCAAATTTTTATTTATTTATTTTAAAAAATTATTTATCGTGTAATCAAAGTCACGAAAAATTGACTTTCTATCGTTCACCAAAATTTTTCAAATCCATCGACTTCTCGATCCTTCTTTTTTTTTTTTTTTTTTTTTTTTTTTTTTTTTTTTTTTTTTTTAATTATTTTTACTTTTTTTTTTTTTTTTGGTTTTTTTTTTTATTAAAATTTTAAACGAGGACCATTGTTGATTCTAGTATGGCACGGAGGCGCGTTTATTGCCTCGACCGAGGGAACAATTTTTCTCGTCTCGAAGTGTCTTGCGGTTTCGAGACATCGCCTCTTGACCACGACCACGCATCGTTGCCCATAAATAAGTGTCACCTATCTCTCTTTTTCTCCCCCCCCCCCCTCCCTTCTTTCTCTTCCAGGATCGCGTTCTCTCTAAACGATTTTATCAAATCTCTCGATCTTAACGACCTTTCGACGAGAATCTCGCCAATGTGGATTTTCGTCAGGATCGATCTGAATTTTACGATCCTTGGGGGGGCTTCCTCGAGGAAACGATCTCCACGATCGTTCTTCTTCGATCGGGGACAAAAAAAGAACCGTCAAATTAAAAATAAAAATAATAAAACGTAAAAAAAGACGAAACTTTATATCTCGAATGTGAAAATTCGATATCAATCGAATCCACCAAATCCGGATGTTACGTAACGTATCGAAATTGCGTGAGCAGTATTAACGTATTACCATAAATCGATAAAAACTTCACTTTCTACCGAAAAACAAAGCCCTGAAAACGAATAAATGACATTTTACACGAATTCTCGATTTCAAAAACTCTTGTTTTACTAATTTTAATTCCGATCAATAAAGCCTTCTTATTTTAAGTTCCCGGATTTGAAACGAAAGTTCAATCGGATAAATTCGCTGAACCCAAACGAACCCAAACAAGTTTTTCTATTCAATGAATGTTTCGTTTCAACCCCGGGAAATTATAATCAGGTTTCTTTGGGTTTCACTTGAAACATTAATTAATTAAATATGAATGAATTAATGAAAAGTTATTTTCGAGATTCGTTTTTGGTCGAATCCTCGAGGATTGCCGGTGTCCCTGCTATTATACCCTCGAAGTTTTTCATTACCGTATCAGCGAACACCACCCTCGTTTCTACCACCACCTCGTCATCCCCGAACCCCATCAACCTCCCCTCTCATCTTTCACGTGGAATCTTGGACCGATTCTCATCTGGTTTCTTCGAGGTTTCTTATTATTGGACGAGCGAGTGGTTTTCCTCGGTTGGTCTTGGCGCGGGGCGATCCAACCCTCCATTCTTACATGACACCCCACGGACCGTATGCGCGGGTGAAAAAGAGAGAAAAACGAAAGGAGAGAGAGAGAGAGAGAGAGAGAAAGCCTGTCGGCGAATTCTTTGATCTCTCGTCGAGGTCCGCGTTCTCTCTCTCCGACGGTCGAGACCGGTGAACAGGTAAAAGAATAAAAAGAAGAGGAAGGGGTGGGGCGAGGAGGCGGCGGGAGGAGAAGCAGGAGGGGGGGGGGGGGGGGGGGGGGGG
>JAPYZI010001400.1:0-32740 GCA_030523105.1 Ophioninae sp. A BG-2022a
TCGAAAAAATTTTTTTTCCGTTTTTTAAGTATTAAAAGGGTGTATTTGATCGGAAATTTTCCGCTGATTACGAATATGCCCGAGATTTTGCCGAAAGTGCAAAATTAGAGTGGGAAAATTCGAAAAACCTTTTGGGAATATTTTTTTGACATTTTTGCCTACTGCAGCTTACGGTAGCTATCGTAGCGAAGGATGTTACGAATTAGCGTAGTGAAAGTGTTCCATTCCCTTAAGTTCATTGAAACTTTAACAAATCGAAATCCATTCAGAAACAGCGAAAACGTTCATTAATTCGAATATTGCCGATCTCCGTCAAAATACTTTCCAAACATTTCAGCGGTAATACTGTTTTATGGATACGAAAATTCTCATTTTTTTTTTAATACTTGACACTCTTCAAAAATAATAGTAAAATACTCATTAAAAAATAACGCATACCCCCAAAAAAATGAAAAATCAATTTTGAGTACATGAGATTGAAGTTTCAAAAATTCCGAATATAGAAAATCCATGAATAAACTTGATACATGATAACGCGAGTTTTCTTTTTTTGAAGAACGATCGACGAATCGACTTACCGGTTTTTTCTCAAGGGACATCGGGATGCTCTCCTTCGAATCAGCCTTGCGAAGTTTTTTGCTTTTCTCCTCTTTTTCACCGTCCCGATTGATCTCGCGTTTGTGACTCTCCTCTCTCTTCGCTAACTCGGCTGACGCAACAACACTTTCCTTCTCCGTGACTGTAGGAAATTCGCCGGAAACAAAACGTAAACGTCGTTTATCAGAAAACGTGAAAACTTCAAATTTGGGTTGTAATTTCAAAATTTCAAAAATGCAGCGGTGCGACAAAGCTCGTCTTTTTTTTTTGTTTCACCTTTAACATCAGTGTCGCTGCGCATGGATGTAGAGTCATCTCCGAGTGGGTCCAGCTCCAGAGGTAGCTGCGATGTGCGCTGCTCCTGGAATGTACCAGTTTGTATTAGCAATAAACGAAAATCGGAAAATAAAGAAAAAAAACGAGAACACTCGCCACGGCTGATAACGATAGACACGATTGAGGAGTGGATCGTATGTAAGAAAAGTTTGGAAAATTCTTAAATTCGAATTAATTCGTTCATCAAATTAATTTTATAACGAGTTAACAATAACATTAAATTTTCAGATAAATGAACTATACATTTGAATTTGAAGTTATATGTATAAAAAATACAAATTTTAGATTAAATCAAATTTTAAAAACCCCGGTTTCGATTGTAAGATACCTTGTAATTTAATAGGGAATTTAAATTAATTTATTTATCAATTTAATTTTATACTGTATTCATAATAAAATTAAATTTTTGCCTGAATTTCTTAAGTTTGTGGAAGGAGTGGAAAACGAAAAAAATAAAAAACAAAAATTAGGGAAAAAAACCAGAAAAATACGTCAAATACCAACGGCAGCTGAGACTTTTTCAATTCGCTAAACTACCTACGAAACGAAAAGCTCGTGATACCAATCGAAGGGGGGAGATGAATTTGTCAGTGAATTTCGACAAAAATTGTTAAAAAAACTTACGAAATTCGCGTTTTTTACAATTTCGTTGAGTAACCGAAGAAAACAAGAAAAGTATATAAAAAAATATTGAAGAAAGCAAAAAATCCATAAACAAGACGATAATAACGTGGATCGTCGAGAACTTCGCGAAAAGCTACTGACCTGACAGTCGCATGTATGTTGAGGTTGTCGAGGCCCGGGAGAGCCGCATGCACAGCCAAATTATCGAAGTTACAACAGCACATTCATCGAGGCAATAACGACAAACTCATTGCGTATAATTCACGTTTATGAGAAAAAAAAAGAAAAAAAAAAAGTGGAGCCCCGGTTCACTCGGTCAAACGCTAAACTACGACGAGAGCGAAATTTCTTTGGCAAATGTAAATTTGTTTTGTTGTTTTTGTAGTTGTTCTTGTTGTTTTTGATATACATTTTTTAAAAATAAATATTTACCGAATCATTCAAGGCAACACGTGACATTCGTAATATCATCGGACATTGATAAACTACGAGGTAAAAAAAAATGAACACGTGGGAGCAGCTTACCAATCCGCTGATACTGTTCTCTGTGTTTTTTCGCCTTTTTGGCCTTCTATTTGTGGTGCAAGCGTGTAAAAATGGATTTTTTTATGATGTTAAATCGGATTCGCCGTTTTTTATCGTCGCGTCATGTTTGCTCGTTTGGGATTCGAAACTGGACGGAGTAACGTGGATTCGTTGATCGTTGATTCATGAAGCTAAAAGTCGTCTCGTAAAAATCTCGAGAGTTTCGATAAATCTCGGTTAAAATTTTACAATTTAAAAAAAATGAAACCATTCAGCGTTTTTGGACAATTTAAACCTTAAGGAGTTAAAATCTAGACGGAAAATTTTGCGAGACTAGAAAACTATTAAAATATTATTCAGCCTTCGAAAAGAATAATTATTTGAGGAGTCTCAAAGATAAACGACAATTTAATTTATGGAAGGTTTAACAAATATTTAACGAGGTTTGGCGGAATTGTTAACTTTTATTCGCGTGATTTATTTTCCTCGCGTTAAATTTTCAACGATCAACGAACTGGTCGAACTTAAGCCAGCTTCGGGGGTTTTTATGTAAAGTCCTAGGATACTGAGTGTTGAGTGAAAATTCAAGTTTAGCCAGATACATTGATGAAGGGAGATAGACAGAGAGAGAGAGAGAGAGAGAGAGAGAGAGAGAGAGAGAGAGAAAGAGAGAAAAGGTACACTAAAATGCCTGTGGCCTAAAAGTGCGTTGAACAAACGATCTCTAATTCTGGCAATTTTCTCTCTTTGTTAAATTTTTTTTTAAATTCACTAATTATTGTTGAATTCATTTAATACGTAACGTGCGAGGATTCGATAGCTTGCAAACGTAGTTTTTTTTCTTTTCGCTTTCAGGGCTATTCTATCGTTCTCAACATCGAAGTGGCGTTTGAAAAAATTCCTCGAAGGAAATTTCGTTGGGTAAAAACGATCGAATGAAAAATCGATGAGTTTTCCTCGCGCAGGATTTACCTCGGCTTCCTCATCGACGAGTTCCTCCTCGACTACGTCCGCCTTGTATTCGAGCAAAAGATCCCTTATAGGCTTCGAATCGAGGGCATGATTTATAAACGGATGCTTCAACAAATCATCCGCCGTTGGTCTCAACGATGGATCCTTTATCAACGCCTTCGCTATAAATTCGTTGAAATCCTTGCTCCACTTTCCCGGCTGATCCAACTTCGGAGGATCGCTCTTTTGGATTTTCAACAATACTCGCATCGGCGACATCTCGTGATTCGGCGGTTCCATTTGTGCCAATTCTATGAGAGTTATGCCGAGCGACCAAATGTCTACCTAGACGAAAACGAAATAAATTGATATCAGAAATCGACGCTTTTTCACGATGGAAATCACCAAAGCGCATCCAGCTTAAGGTGGTGTCATTGAATACAAAATCTGTCACCAATTACCCTATTCAAATAATTATAGAATCCAGAATTTTGCAATAAATAATGAATCATTATTTTATAAAGACCTAGCCTAAAAATCTATAAAATATTACACATTAAGATAAATACGATTCAATTCTTGATCTTAATAATTTCTGATAAGAATAGTAAATTTATTATTTACTATTCTTATCAGAATTTTCAAAAATGAAATTCGTGCAATTGAGTAATATATTTTCTAATTTCAACTGAAAAAAACCTATCAAAAACCAAAAGATGTTTTTTGAGCAAACATTTGAAAATTTGAATTCGGTTTCTTTTTAAAAACATTAAAATTTGCAGCCGCGAGTAAGTTCATGCATAAATTCGAACACATCGATACGAAAGCGTTGAATGGTTTTGTCTGTATCAATCATGATTCGAGCGGTCGTTATACTAACTTTAAAGTCGTACGGATTGTCCCTGAAAGTTTCACACAAAACGACCTCTGGTGCCATCCAGTAAGGTGTGCCGATAAACGTGTCGTGCTTCTGCAAGGTGTGCTTATTCTTCGCGGAAACTCCAAAGTCAGCTGAAATAATGAGAGCTCCGGTTAATGAGGAAAAAACAGATTAAACACGTACGATCACGCAATACGAAAAGTGCGACAATTACGCATCTCTTTGATTATTATTGTTGTTGTTTTCGTCTTTTTTTTTAACGTGAAAAGTTTACCTAATTTTACCCCTCCTGACATCGTGAGCAATACGTTTCCGGCTTTGAGATCCCTGTGTATGACTCGCGATTTATGCAGAAACGCCAAGCCTTTCGTCATCTGTTGACAAACGTAAGCTATCTGCGGCTCCGTAAGAGCTTTCTCGAGCTCGACCATTATCGAATCGACCGCACCACCGTCGCAATATTCGATAAGCATCTGCATCAAAAAAATCAATAAACTTTCGTGGAACGGTCCAAACACCGGAAGTTTTCTTCTTTCTTTTTTCGTACCCATAATTTTCCGTCTTTGAAGTACGCCTCGTGAAGCTCGACGACATTGGGATGCTTGAATTCCGATAGGATATCGATCTCTATCATGAAATCGCTCAGGTCGTCCTCACCCTCGAGAGCGCACATTTTTGCAGCTGCCAACTGATGCGTCTGCTTGTGCTGTGCCTGAAACACGAAAATTATTTATTTGTTTAGTAGAATTGATTAATTATTCATTTATTAAACTTATTTATTTATTTGACTAATTAAATTACTTTATTTGATTATAAAAATTGATTTATAAATTTATGCATTTATTTATTATTTGTTACGAGACATAAACAATTTTTCTTTGCCGGTTTTGACAGTATAGAATTACTTCAATGTTTTTCTACAGGGAAATTAAATGGGAAAAAAATCTTTACGTTTCAATTATGCAATATTCAAGCCCATGAATTTTATACACTATATAAATGCTTGATAGTAGGGCAAAGCATGACCGAGGGCAGTAGGAATTACGTGCCCGATACGTGTACTCATTAGATTAAGAAGACCTACAATGCCTCCTATATCTCAAGGTATCGCAAAGTCAACGAGAGAACTGGCAAATCCATCGCTTTCTATTATTTGACTCAACGTTACAAAAAAATGAAAAAGGAAAAAAACGAAATGTCAAAGCTGATTTTATTGTAGCGGGGGGGAACGTTGCGCTGACCTTGTAAACTATGCCAAATGCACCGTCGCCAAGCTCTCCGACCATTTCCCAAAATTCTTGGGGATCGCAGTCGATCTTGATGTTGTTGTAGAGTTTTTTCTTCTTAGCGTCATTGCCACCGAAGTGGAATGCTTTTTTGAGATTCGATAGAAACGACATCGTGGCTTAATAAAGTGTGATTATGTGTTTCCAGAATCGTTTCTTTCTCTCTTTGTCTGTAGCGCAATCACTATTTCTTCACGCCTTACATAGTCCACTAATGGGAACAAATTCTGCAGTATTAGCTTGCGAACATCCGTAAGGAAATCTCTTGAAAATTGATGGAAAGAAACTTGCGTAGCTCAGATCCCCGCTGGTCGCCAAGGGATTACACTGTTTCTTTCCCGCATCTTGATAATCTTCTACGAATTCTTTTTATCAATCGCTCTGACCATTGGACATGTTGCCAGTCAAAATCCCACAATCAAAGCCCATTTCTCCGTAACGAAATCTCTTCTGAAAAGAAAAACGAAATTTCCATTATTATTAAAAATGGCAAACCAAAAAAATCAATTGATATTATTATTGTTAAAATCCTTCAGATTAAATATCTGTTGAATTCTACAATGTCGAATTTTAGTCCAATTAAAATGCGATCATAATTCATTTTTGAAAAATTGATTAATTTATTTCTGTCGTTTTAAGCTTTCAATATCATTTAATACTGTTTTTTTTTTCCGACATACGCGTCTTCAATTCGCAATACATGTTTTTAATAGTGACATAGTCAAAAGAATTAAAAAAAAGGAAGAAGAAAATATATTCATAAACCCAAACAAACTCCAATATCGTTATGTTGTTTTTACTTTACATATTCTATTTTTATTTAAGAACGTTTGGAATTTTTCTTCTGCAGATTTTTGCAATTAAACTTCTCACGATTTTGATTGAGTAATTGACAACAAAAATGCAAAATTTAATTTTTTATAGTAATCAAAATAAGAACTAGAGAACAGAAGGTTTATTCATCGTTTATTCACTCATTTTTCGTGTTCTCTTACACGGAAGCTTTTATTTGCCATACGGTATTCAAGGTCCCTTCTTGGACTGAGATCATAAATTATTTCACCTTTTTACGTATCATATTTGTGCACTTTACCAAAGAAGGAGGGAGAGATAAGGCGTCAATGTAACATGCAAGCGTGCGCTTCCTTTAAACACCAAGATCGGTGTATTAAGAGACAAAAGTGTGTTGTAACATGCGTCACTGCTGATAACGTGCAACTTCCTATTTTAGGTAACACCTGTCTTCTCTTTTTTCTAGAAAACCAATTAATCTCTGTCTATTCATCTTTGTAAAAACTTATGTCTTTGTGAAACAAAGCTGATGCAACTAAATTAGTAAAAACAGCGGCAATTCTTTGCCATTAGCCTTTCTGCTTAATTTTGAAAAGCATGATGCTCGTGCGCTGAATCTCTTCTATTCTCGTTTCAGATGAAATCAGATATAAAAGTGGAACCGAGATAATTTGGAAGACGTCATTGGGCAACCTGGTTTTGTAGTTAACAGTCGTCAACTGTCAGAAACCAGCTACATCAAAAGAACAATGTAATAAATAGAATTTAAGATTGTGAGAATGGGAAAGTTACGGAAAGAAATATCCGTATTCCGTAAGAACCCAAACAAACCCACACTAACCCAAAGTAACTCGGACAAACCCAAACATGAACCGTTACGGAAAAAGGTTTCATTTTGACGCCACGGCACTTGGCATGCCTAATGAAATAGGTCTAAGGAAGCTTCGCGTTTGAAGAATCATCGGGGAATGAAAAATTGATGGAAAGAAGCTGCCCTTGACGGGATTTCGTCAGTCTCATCGAAACTTTCCATTATTTTTTATTCCTTCACGACATTCGCTTCGCGAAATCGATAAAGGCACGAACGTCCAATATTGGGGGTTCTTGTAACGAAACGAAGAAAAAAAAAAAGAAACGAAGTCCGAAGAGTTGGTCATTGTTGGTACTTTTGTCGAAAAACAAATCAGCAGGTGCGAAGGAGGAAGGGAAACATTGAGAAAAGTCCGTCGTGTCGCGCGTGTAACGGAAAAAGTAGGTGGAGGGGATGGAAGAGGTGGAAAGTGGAATCCCGGAGAATTCTTCGGTTCGGTAACGACGTGGTTGACACAATTTTTTGACAAGCCCACACATTTCTCCTCTCCCTGGCGGACGGCGTCGTCGTAACGCGTCTCATTTCCGCAAATTCATGAATTGGCCTGAACTAACTCAAACAATACCAAACTCACCAAATCCATGAAACTTTTGAGTCGTAAAAGTGAAATACGAAAAAACCGGATTTTTACACACGCGGAATAGAGGGCGGAGGAAATTTCGATAGGAAACGAGGAAAATGCAAAACTCGCTATCACGTTTGCTGCACACACGAACAACACGCCTATCCCCCTCCTTCTGGCTGCGCACGCGCACACCCGCGTTAAAGCGCGTACGCGTGCAGAAGTGTAAAAAAATGAAAATGAACAGCGAGAAATAAAATTTCAATGATTCGATCCAGCCGATGAAAATAACGATGAAAAGTGTACGGACGAACCTCGTACTCGAGGAGCGATACGTTGCCCTCTCGTGAAGCTTTCGAGACACTGCGGGGAACACACCCGATCGTCGCGTAATTTCACAATTTTCTCCTCCCAAAAAGCCCACTGACACTGATCCCCCCACCCCCCCCTTAAAGGTAGTCGTCGGTTTGCACCACCACGCTGATGGTGAGTCCGAGGTGTGGAGGAAAACGATGAAAAAGAACGAAAAGTTTGAACAAATATTTCGTACTTTCTCGTCAATTTGATAGTCTTTCGGTCGCACTCGAGGGACGCGTAAGGAACCAAATATTTTTTATTTCTTTATTTTTGACGACTAAAACTCTCGCTTCACTCGGGCCGATGCAACGCTAGTTTTATAGGTGAATTCTTTTTTTTTTATCTCGTACCAAAGTGTTTTTCGGAGTTTGCGCACACGCACACGCATATATATATATATATATATATATATATATATATATATGTACGTATATTCTTCACTCGGCGAAATCACGCACGAAAGAGCACGAGAAGTGTTAACGGAAATTATATTTCACATTCGGTCCGTTTTCGAAACAATAAGTCGAGGGGTCGCGATTTATCGTTCCGAACTAAAACTCCCTCGGGGTTGATAACAATGAGGCAATGTTTTTTTATACTCGAGAGAAACATGTTGTTCGAGGCCCGAGAACTCGGTACGTCCCGATGGGCACAGCCATTTTCACGAGATCGGCGCACGCACTCTCTTC
Organism: Ophioninae sp. A BG-2022a; assembly: GCA_030523105.1. Lineage (NCBI taxonomy): Eukaryota > Metazoa > Arthropoda > Insecta > Hymenoptera > Ichneumonidae > Ophioninae sp. A BG-2022a. The sequence goes on from JAPYZI010001400.1 coordinate 8,471, forward strand.
GTCATTCAGCGATAGGCGAGGAGTCGAGTGCGAGGGAGGGGGGGATGCAACTCTAGCTTGTGCACACACACATACACCACGCCTAGGGAAGTGACGTATCATCTTGGCACTAGAGGGCCAATTTCACCATGGTACATCTTCCTAGGGCTTTCTTCCGACAATTAAAAATTCGAGGGTCAAAATGGCGGACCGCTAGTGGCGCCAATGTTTTATTTTATTTATGAATGTATTTCTCTGAATTTATTATGGCATTTCAAGCCCATAAATAAATCCAAACAAATTGACCTTTTTAATTTCTTTTCTGTTTTAATAGTTCGTTCTTGTGATTGAGACCTAATGCGAGCGAGAAAGTAGCATTACCCCAGCGTGGCAACGTACCCCAGTGCGATCGAGTCCACTCGTGTGAACAACAGCGCGAGGGTGGACTAGCTCGGTACTAAACAGAGTCAAACCGTGCCAAGCCCATAATCCCCGCTCCATGTACATCCATATTCTCTGGTGAAGCTCACCACGAATATACTCATCTTGTTATTATTCCGGAATAAATAAAAATGAATAAATGCTCCGGAAGAAATAAGTTATATTTCGAAGCCATTGTTTTGGTGTAAAAAAATCGTAATATTTCCGAGTCGCTGTTACTGTTCATAATAAATTTGCATCCATGTTAACAATAACAATAAATCTTACAAATTTACATTGTTTTTACGAAACTACGTATAATATATGCGTTGTCATAAAATTAATTTTCCCGTAAAAGATGAAAAATTACACTCCTAGGATCCTGATAGTGAACAGTACACACACACCCACTTATTTTATTGTTCCATACATAAACGGAGCGTGCTTAGGCAAACGGCTTATCCGGTTAAACGCATGCGCGGTGTTGCAAATGTTTCCCATCCCAGACGTTCCAAATCTGTTGCTCGAAGTTTGAATCTTTAGAACGCCACGATAGTTCGAAAACTTTTTGGCACATTTCGGTCAACGATTTTTTACGATTTTCATCGGAAACCTACAAATGCAAACAAACGAACATAAACACACCTAGACAATGATGTTTTGTCGGGTGATATTATGACATGCTACCAAATCTTAGATGTCGTTCCTCGTAGAATGTAAATTGTGGGAGATTTCAGTAAAACTTGGGAATAGATAGACCGGATGTGGCAGTGAAGAAAAAAAATGCATTGTATCGTAAACATATATGAATATTTACACGGGAATAAATCGACCAAATTCCATCGAGAAATAATCGTAGTAAAAAAAAAAGAATATTGCAACATTGTCTAGAAAAAGTAACATGTGAAATTCTTTAATGAGCATTCGTTACAAATTCCGAAGAACCGCCGAACGTGCCAATTGAGGATCGCGTTTTTTCCGCCCGATCGTCCGTTGCCCAGTGTTAGTCCTAGAGGTTTTTCTCTTTTCGAGAGCGGTCGTGATGGCGTCTTGAAGTTCCTTCACGTCGCTCTTTCGAATCGAGCCGTCCTTCAGTTTAGCGCTGATTGTCTGAGCGAACGTTCGAAGCCAGCCCAAACTGGTGGCGTTGGCTAATTTAATTGCTTCTCTCGCCGTACGACGATAGAGTTTACGTTCCTTTTTCGGCAAAAGCGTCAATGTGCCGTTTTTCCTTCGTCGTACGGGCTTGTCGGGTTCCAACTTCCTGTAATAATTGAGAAGGAGGTTATGCGGGGGATTGGGTTGATCGAGTTTATCCGGGGCATTGGTGATGCTCTGGCCGCCGTCTTCCAATGGATCGAAACTGTTTGAAATTGGCAATTGTTCCGCGGTTGCAGGGGCCGTCAGTTGCGTCGCGGCTGGCGAATCGTAATCCGCTCCATTTTCACATGGTCGATCGAGCGGTTGAATCTCCGAACCTGGTTCATTTACTTGGCCGGGCGGATTCGTTGGTAAGTCGAAGAGTGACGGAATCGGCGGTGCTGATGCTTTGATTTTCGCGATCGCTTCCGTCATCGCGTCACTGTCGTGATACGTGAATAGCTCGTTGTTGTAATATATAACATCCATGTAATCATTGATGGAATGGGTTTTTTCAGAAGAGGTCGAAATTTTTTGCGCGGCTGTGCTAAAACTACGAACCACCTCGCAACCGTTTTTTATCAAATCACGTTTATGGACCACCGTGTTGAACTGCCCGAGTAGTACCTTCAAATACCGCGACCTGGAGTAAAGCTTCTTCCGCAATTGCTTAGCCTTGGCGGCAGGATAGTTCGGTATATCTGATACGTTCTTGCTTTTTTTCGTCAACTCCGCCACTTCTAGTTTGTAATGATCTATCAAGTGAATGAGTTCCAGGGGCTCAGTGGTGTCTCTCAATTTTGAAAGTTTCTTCTTCAGCTTCGTCTTGATCGCTTTGGTATTGGGAAGACCGATATCGTTGTATTTCAAATAAGCTTTCTGTTCGTCCGTTCGGCTCAACCACTGCATCAACAATTTGTTCACGCCGCAGACTACGTCCTTCTCGTTCCCGCGTATGTTCATGGATATCGAGTTGTCAGCGTTGTGCGTTATGGTCAAACTGAAAGCGTAGATGGTCGCCAATTTTCTCAGAAATGGAAATTTCAAAGTGCCGGACAACAATCCTTCCAGATAAACGCCGGGAAGCGTGTCCAATCGCACCGATAAGCTCGCGCAGTTCTCAAAAAATTTTTCAAGCCCGATTTTATATATAAGACTCTTCATGGATACTCGATCGGGTGGAGCGAGAGGCCGGTCGCTGTTTTCCGTCATATCAGCTTCGTTCGTCTGACAATCCAAGTTCGAATCTTCTATGCGTTCCTGCCGCAATCCTGGATAATTCGGACCGTCCGTGTAACTCGTTACGTACATAGGGGTTGGAAAGTGAAGCGACCATCGTAACTGTTTGCACATTGTTGCGTCGTGACCTCGTTTCGCACAGTTGCAACAGCTGAGATTCTGCGCTGACTTCATCGTTTTACGCAAGTCTTGAGGCCTCGGTTGAGTTTCCGTTGTCTGGGGAAAAAAAAAAACATCAGAAATCAATTGGAAGCGAAAAGTTTGGTTGATTTGAACGATACGAAGTTTTGATTCAACGTCGACTTACAACGTCGTGATATCTTCTCCATAAATCCGGGCAGGTGTCGCGGCTGTGACCCATTCCGCTGCATATAACGCAGGTCAACTTGGTGCAAAGGGAACAGATTTGTCGATAACTCGTATACGAGTGACCACACTAAAACGAAACGATTTTCTTTCGTCATTCGCTGACAGGGCGACCCAACAATAAGGAAAAAACGAACGTGAAATTACCGTTAGGCACATTGTTTTTGGGCAACGTATCTCAACGTGACCCTTCTCTCCGCACATCGAACAAATCGGCTGCGACGGTTTCTCAGGGCACTTTTTACCGAAGTGTGCATTGTCCTTGCAATACACGCATACCTTGCCTCGTCGTTTCGTCGATGGCCTCAAGTCGGCGTCAAGAATTGGCCAGTATTTTGGATTTCCTGGTTGAAGAAAAAAACATTTGTTGAAAAATTGTAGAAGCTTGAGGGAAAGAATTTTCCAAATGGAGACTGACGGAAGTCAAGAAAATAAAAGAACTTTCATTATTTTCCAATGATAAGGACTCGATAATTTGCTTTTCAAAAACAAAGTGTGCGTAAAGACAACTCACTTGGCATTTTTTTCTGAATATCTTTCTCGTCCAGATTTCCAGAGCTGCAAGGGGCGTTGTAAAAAGTTTGTAATTCCTTGGACATCGGGGTGAAGAAGTAATCGACCAAAGATTTATTAGTGCTAGCTTCGCTCTCGTTTCCTTTGCTCCTCTTTTCCGGTATTTCCGAAACGCCCGAGTGGTCGAGCGATTTCGCGTTCTTTGGTCGTTTTCTCTTATTCCTCTCCGATTGTTCTTCGGTAGAGTCGTTCAATGAATTTTCAACACTGGTGGTGTTCAAAATAATATCCGTAGTATCATTGACCGGTTGGGGTCCGGTAGAATTGTCCAGTGATAATTGATCCCAGAGCAAGCCGAAGGATTGATCCATGGATTTGTCAGCGGGAGATCTGTCCTGATTCGTAGTCGGATTGGTCTCTCCAGCTGCGATACTGCTCCAATTGTTCGCTTCGCTTTCGGTCATACTGTCGTCACTGTACATACAACTGAGTCCTCCAGTTCTGGGGGCAGTGGTCTTTTCGGTATTTGACGGACCTGGCGGTGGTTCCGTGCAATTTAGGATTATATCGCCGTTGTCCAAAGCCACCGTTCCGTCATCCGTGGCGGATGGTGCATTAGTTGATTCGCCAGGAATCGTATTCGACCCGGAGTTATCATCTTCCCTGGCGGTCTCGTCTCTGCTTTCCGGTTGTTGCGATTCTGTATCACTTTCCGACGAGTCGCTCGACGTGCCTTCATCCTCGGAATCCACCAACTGGATCACCACGGGTTTAGCTTTAGGCGGAACTGGCACTTCCAAAATGGAATCGTCCGAATCCGAGCTAACCACTGCAGCCTCGGAACCTGCTTTTTCCATGATCAGCTTTGTTCGCTTGGAAACAACTTTATACTTGCTAGTTACCCCTGATTCGATCAACACAGCATTATGTTTTCGACGGAGTCTTTTGGTACCGCCGAAAGGCTGCGTTGGAATAGAATGTTTCTTTTTCTTCTTCGACTTAGTTTCCTTTCTCTTAGGAGGAAGCGGCTCGTGCAACTCTGACCTTCCTCGCTCTACAGTCCTGACTACTTGGTTTCCCGGATTGTCTATCGGGTTACTAATTTCTCCTACATTTGCTGCTTTTGGCGATTCATTGTGTGTATCTTTCTGAAAATGTTGTCTCTGAATCGGTATGCTACTGGCAGTATTTCCTCCGGTCCAGAGATTCTCTCGGGCGAGCAGTCTGCACCTCTTGGGAAAAACTTTTTCGGCATAGCAACGGTTCGCACTTTGGTTCAGACCAGGTGTACCGGACGGCCAAACATGTTCATTGGGTTTTTCAGCGACCGGGGTTATGCTCTGATCACTGATGGAACTTGCCTGGATGATGTTGGTTCCAGGTCGGTCGCAATGTTCATTGGGTGATGCTGTGTTTTGTGGATCTGCAGGATCGGTGATCGGTAAGTCCGCAGCTCTGGAATCCTCCGTGTACGTTTCGTTACAGTAGTAAATTTCCGCATACAATCTCGCCTCTAAGTCCGGATCGTAATCCGCATCCGCGAAGTTCTCGAATCTCTGTCGATCATCGAATTCACAAAAGTCGCGTCATAAATTTGGTAAATTACGTAAGCGGTAGATCGAAGCTTTTTAAGGTTATGTTTGAGTCGATGGACTACCTCACTTGCGACATCAGAACTGTCCATCTCTCGATGCCATGTGGATGGCGATGTTATCGTAGCCCCGGGAAAACGCGCATATTTCGTGCGCGCGATGAGAATCGCGTTAACGGGAGAATCGCGAGGGTATTTGTCTATTCGTTACAATCTATCATTCGCGACGGAGAAAAATATGCCACGGACAAACGGAAATTACGACCGGAAGCAAAGATTTACAGTGGGGTACGCGACGCATGCGCAGTTCACGAAGTTTTGTTTCAATTGATACGGGAGTGAGCGAACTAGCGATACACGGTATGACGAAGCGTCAACGACTGTGCGGCACTTCGCGTCGATAGCGCAACCTTGCGGCGAAATATGGCAGCTTTGAGGACGGACAGCGAATCAGCGCCATCTTCGCTTCTTGAACTGAAAATCGTGACAGACCTCGGTCACACATCGAAGCGAACAGACGTGGCGAGGGAAGTACGCATAAGATGCAATTTTTTAAATGTTCATATCTTAATGTATTGTATGCGTTAAAAATGGGATTTTGTGTGGTCTGGAAACTGCAATGTCATATTTCTCGCACACAGTGCAAACGCTTTGCACCGGCACGGAAAAGTTCTTTCGTTTTCTTGGAAAATATTTGCAAAGCACGTAATTTTGTAATTCATATATAAATGAAAAAAATAGATCCTCAAATGCTGCAGTATACAACCAAACTGGCGCTATAACTGATTGAAAATTAAAATTCACATTTTTCGAAGTTTTGTCAAATCGAGACTTGAGATCGAAAATCGAATGCAATTTTGCATGAGTTATTTTTTCCAGTCACCTGATCGGTTACTTTAGTGGATCGCTCAAAAGTGAATCTTATTTAATAATGCAGAAACTGATACTCGATTTTTTAAATAAAAAAACGTAATATTCTATTTAAAAAATTGGACGATAAACTTGTCAGGTTATGTTGATAGTACGTGTCCTTAGAGAAAAAGAAATTCTTCGAAGCACTTGCGAAAGACGTGATGCAGGGTAGGAAGCGAGCGTGTTGTACGAAACGTGAAACTGGTGCACGGCGTCTGCGCGAGAACGTATCGAAGACAAATTTATCGTGCGGAAATGGACAAAACGTGGTCCGGCTGGAAGAGCACACTTGCCAGAAGGCAAGTGTTAGGAAGCGTTCACCGTGTTCGATAAACTTTTCTGAGCACGTGTGCCACGGTATTTACGGTTTTGCACGAGTACGTGCGTTCGATCACAGGGGCGTGTTGGGTAGGCGCTGTTAGGTCGCTGACGCGTGCGCAGTCCTTGTCAGTATAGCAGTGCGGTAACCTCTTGTTTCGCGACTAAAAGAATAAAACGAACTAAAGAAAAGGGAACGCCGGTAAATTTTGATAAGTAGTATGAAAAATCAATGCTACTTGAAATATAGCGAAATCTAAGACAGCTAACGGAAATCATCTCGTCTCGAACCTTTACGAAGCAAACCCAAGCCGGATAAGAAATAGGTAACAGTGACGTGTGACAGCAGAGCCAAACATAAAATGGGCTTGGACGTGACCCCACCGGGCAACTATTTGCGAAAGATAAAATTTGCAAAAATTTGTAACAAATGGCCGAATAAATTGTCAAATTTATTATCCCCTGTATCTATAAACATCACCGGTTAAAATCGGTTGGAGTGTTGCCGATTTTACTGCTTTTAGATGAATCACGTTGCGCGGAAGGCAAACATCGCGGCGCAATCTCGCACGTCCATGGGCAAAAGTAAGTACGAGCGCGTGAGCATTTCGGTGTACGGACGTGCGTAATGAAATCTCCGCTCTTTAAAACTTCCTCGTGAGAACGTATATATATATACAGCCTTCGCCAAAAGTATCAAGCATCAATTTTATAGTATATTGTATATTTGTTTACTTTTCTAGGTTAGGATACAAATTACAATCAACCAGAAGAGGTTTTCCTCAAACTTTCATATTTTAATTTCTGACGATATCTGATACGTACGTTTTAAAATATAAATGTATTATAAGATCGCTCGTGCACCTTATGGAAGGAATATACAAAATCAGAAAAAATCTTTTTTCGTGGCTTTTAAGAATTAGTTGAAAATTTCGAATTTTTTTATTTCATTCGTGTTATCGACTTTTCAACATGTTTTTTGGACACCCTGTACATAAACGAGGGTCGATCGAAAAGACATTATCCCCGGCGGTCGCCGGCATCGGTTTCGCGAAATCGGCTTATCTTCGTTCAGTTGTATCTTTCAGCAACTACTGTCAGAATTTCCGCCATATCCATCAATCAGTTTTGCATTGACAGGCTTTGGGAGCGAGTGCGTCAGCGGTTTTTTTTTAATGAGAAAGGAGAGATGGTTCAGTGATTTGATTCCTATTTGGGTTTGTTTGGGTTTATAAGAATTCGTTTGGGTTTGTTTTGGTTTATTTGGGTATATCATGGTTTCTTTGAGTTTGTTTGGGTTTCTTCGGCTCGCCGGAAAGAAATTCGGGTCGAACGAGGAGGTTATATTCGCCACGGAACTCTGTTTTGTAGAGTTGGAAAAATTGTATATTTCGGATGGCCTACGAAAGTTGGAGCTCGGAGAAGTGCATCGTGCGTGAAGGAGACTGTATTGATAAATAAATCTAAATGTTTTTGGACATTGTTGTGTTCTTATTTTTAGGCTAAGTTATGTGTATATATATATATATATATAATGTTTATAGATTGTCCGCACGCTCTACACGCTCTACGCGCTCACATAAACATGCTACCTTGGCGATGACGTCAGAGGTTCGCCAAACGTGGCTACTCGAAGGTCGCGTAGTCGACTACCGAAGCATTTACAGCCTCGTTGCGGACACAAATAGTTCATATTATTGATATTGGTATACAGCTGTGCAGCTTTCATTTTCCTGGCCAAAGTGATCGTAAGGGTTCACGGGAAGATATAATCGACCAATAAATTCGATCTGGGGACTATTAGGGTTCGGAGAAACGTTCGTGTTGAATACAACGCGAGAGGATTGACGTTGATCGTCTTTTCGTCGTTTGGAGATCAACGAAGATTCATTGTTTCCTCTACTAAGCGAACTTTAATTTTTTTTTTTTCACTGAAAATATGCGAAGTCGTTTTCGAGATAACTGGAGATGTTCGAGCTAACCTCTAAACACCAAACGATTTTTTTCTTGGTGATAAAGTGAACGTAAATAGGTATAACGAGAAAAAAAATGAAGTTTTATTCGCTAAGATGCAAACGTTGAAGGTCCTTCGAAGTCCTTCGAGTTAAATGACCATTGGAGATAATTGTCCCGCTCTCGAAAGATGAATCATTCGTTCAATGGACCATCGAAATTGCCATTGTGTCTGCTGCCACGGAGGTGTGCCAAAAATTTCGTTATTTCTCGTTCCCTCGTGAGACGTCCGTTATTGGTCCGAAAAAGTGTTAGCTATGCATAACATTTCATAGATGGAGCCTCCACCTGTCGTTTCATCAATTTCCCTCCAACACCCATGTCGAATCGATTTTCGCTCGCGCAATGGAGAAATACATTGATTTCGAAATACCGAAACGTTCGGAATAAAATAAACGTAAATAAAGTTTAACATTGGAACGTTTTTTTTTCGTATGAATATTTGTATTTGGAATTTTGTATTTCGAATTATACGCTTCGAGACGATACGAGCGTACGTCGATTATTCGTAGCGATGATGAGTCGAGAATTAGCAAAGCCAAACTTGCTGAGCCATGGAATGTTCGCCGGTTGGGGATAAAGTTACTCGACGCTCCTACGGATCGCGCGATGCCGCGAGGGGGTCCGGCCGAAACACTCAATAAAACGCAAAAATGCTCTTTTTTTCTCGACGCTCAACTTGGCTCAATAACACCATGGAGTATATATCAAAAAACGAAATACGCTTCCGCACGACATAGAAAAAACTTGGAGCTTCGCTGAACACATTTTACAGCGAATTGAAAATTACGTATTTCGAAATGAAAAATGACGGTTCGAAAAGAAGACTTTTTAGCGAGTTTTAATCATTGGAAAAGTTAGTAGGGTAAAATTCTTTCGAAAAATTTAAACATTTCAAAGGTTTTTTTTTTAAATAAAAAGGTAAATATTTTTAAGGGGGTTTTCAATAAAAATGCAAATCTACTTAAGGGTGTTTACATAAGAAATGTAAATCTTTTAAAGAGGGTTTCGTTTAATTAAAAAAAAATCAAAAATTCAGTTGTTCTATATTATCGACATTCGAACATTGTATAATTATGGGAAACTTCGAAGAGCGTTGTGGGCGGTCGTTTTTTACAATTAGAGAACCGAGGGTGTCGGAGGTTAAGGCCAGCCGCGAGGATTGTTATCACGGATCTCCCACACGCGTGTTAAACATTTCCGAATCACGCAATGCATTTATCACCCGTTTGCGCAATCGTTTCTCTCTTTTTTTTCTTTTCTTTTTACGCAGACGCGATTAGAGTGCAATCGCGATCCTCCAATCCTGCGTAACGTTGCAATCGGAAATGCGTTAACTGGGTTGAGGTTGTCGGACAGTCGTAAAACTTAAGAGCTTGCAGCTTTGCGGGAAAGCGGGGCGATTGGCGAACTTTGTTATTTCTGCGAATCAATAACGCATAACACATTGCTAAGGTTAACTCACATATTACGGATAATAAATAACGTGATCGGACGAAAACGTGGTTGCCGTTTTCGTCCGGTCAACACGCACTTCGTCGATTGTCGCGGATATCTGAATAGTGCAGCGTGAATGCTGCCAAAGTCGAAGTCGCATCATCCACATAATCGATAATCGATCAGAGAATCTGGATTCATTTCCTCGATTCAGCGTGTCCTAGATACAAGAGAGGATCAGGGATTACATTTAATTGCGTGTTTATCTCAATCTCTGGTCGTATCACAAGAATACACTGACTGGGCCCAAAGAGATCCCAGAGAGCGCGCCACGGGACCCTTTGTTCGAGACGGGACGGTTAACTCGGCGTAATTTTAGCTAGTCGTATCACACGCGTCGGGTGTATTCAGCGAATATCGTGGGTCTTGGAAACCAAACGCTCACGGGATTCTGATAACGCGATACAGAGGCTTCGGCTTTTCCAAAACAGAAAAGAAGAACAGGATTTCATTTCGTTGAGGAATGTTTTAATAATAATCGCGACGGAATATCGTGGGTTTCTCGTATTTGAGGTTATGCGAGAAGAATCGTGGAATATCGAAATGTCGTATTGTAAACCGTAAAAATACGATATCGCGTGATAATGAAATCGGAACCTTCAAAGAAGATTAACTGAATTGAAACAGCGTGAATCATTGTAACAAATGAATACTGGTTAACGCGAATTAATTATCGAGTCGTTAATCATCGAACGATAATTAAAAGTGCTGGTTCGCTCATCGGCACATGATAATGCAGATTTGAAGAGTTTGGAAAAGAATCGATTGAAACTCTGTACGAAGGGAAATTGAAAACGTCACTTAAAAATACGAAACGAACATTGAAATCACGAACGCCCGAAAAAATACGAATAAGAAGTATCGATAGTGCGACAAGTTGGTGGAAAAAATAAATATTAATAATTGAAAGCGCTAATTATAAGGAAAGACTGGATATCGAATGCAAGCATTGCCGATATATCGTACTCGTACAGGTCTTTGTCCCGTGCGATGGGGCGTGTGCAGATCTTATTTACGACGAATTTATGATGCCATTGCTCTCTCGCCTGAAAAGAGTTATTTCATGAATTTCCAATATTTGAATGTCAAGCGTTGCAGTATCATCGAAAAAGTGAAATTCAGTATAGTGTCCCTGAAGAAAAGGACGCTTTCAAGTGGCGAAAATACACGAGAATTTTTAACGCTAGAACGTATGGAGCGTATAAAAGCGAAGGCAATCCCGGGGAAGATCTTTTCATTGAAACGTCCGATATATATACAATCACGGAAACTAAAGTTGGATCGAACCGAGGCCATGTAAATTGGCATGGAATGTTTTAGCCGCTATACAGCGTGGAAGCTAACCCAATAATAGTTCGAGGATTGAATAAATTATCGGATGCCCAGTTTTTCGTATTACAAAATCCTGTAAAATTGGGACAAAGGGAGTACACAAAATTTTATCGGTTTTTATTTGATTTTTTATTGTTTAGGTTTGTTTGGGTTTTTATGGACTTGTTTGGGTTTGTTTGGTGATTCTGCAAGGATTGAAGTTTTGACGCTGTTTTTACTTTCGCTTCGGGCGCTTTCGGGATAAACGGATTTTTCGTGATAAATGTTCATCACTAGGGATCGTCGACTAATCGACTGGCAAAATCACCATCCTCAATCATTCCAGCTAGTCATTCCCCGTAGTCTCGACCAAATGACTAAAACTTGTACCACCTTCAACCTTTTCCCGCTTCGATGTAGTAACCTTGGCTCTTCTCGTTTTTTTTTGCGCTCCTTTGAGAAACGTCGACACGAGCGCGCGTCATTTATCACGAAATTTCATTGAACACTCGCGAGACAAAGACGCGCCGGCAAATCTCCAACGTTTTTTCACCATTTTCACAATAGCGAACTTAACCTCTCGAAACTCCAACTTCTTTTTCGATGTTTTTACGATTGCGAAAAATAATGATAATTTAACCTCGAAATCTTCAACATTTTTTTCGCTATTTCAACAACGGCCAACCTAACCTCTGAAATCTCCGTTTTTTCGGCATTTTTACGAGAGTTAACCTAATTTTTGAGATTTCCTTTCTGTTCCTCGGCATTTTTGCGATAACCAACCTAACCTCCAACTCTCCGTGTTTCCTCCAATTCTTATATTGTATTCAATCTCGAAACATTTCGAATACAGCGAACTCTAGGTAAACAATTCGTCCGTTTCGAAAAGTCTCACGGACTCGCCCGCCGCGAAATTCGTTTTTCACGGATGGTCGAGCACTCGTTACCGATATCGTCCCCACGACCAGGGCGCGTCTTCCGCGAAAGTGTTCACGGACTCGGCCATCGCGCCACCTACCAAGATTCAATTCCACGCCAATCTTTATACCATCCGAACATCATTTCGACATTCCAGACTACCCCTTACGCATCGAAAAAAATCATCCTATCGTTGAAACCTAAACAAAAAAATACGCCGCGATTCATTTCGTTTAAATAAATTCAAAAAGAAATTCGCATTCGGATGGTTCCCAATGAAATCGAAAGATTCGTCGATACTCGAGCTATTAATAGTCGGAGGCAGCAGGATACTCGAGCAATCTCACGAACGGACTACAGCCAGCGTGGGAGTTTGCTAAGCTCCGAGCAAAAGTAGCGTGAGCGCGGGAGGGGCGGGGGGGATCGTCGAAGGCGGGTTGGATGGAGGAGTCGCAGCGGTGGGATGGCGGGGCGGCAGGGGGGGGGGGTGAGGCCTCAGAGGCTGGGCAGACATACCGAGGGAGTGGGAATAATGGTCTTCTCCGGGTGCGCTGGCCGCAGCTTGGAAATGCTTCTCGAGTCAGTAAGTGCGTGCACGCGTATGCGTATGGTACGTTTGTTGTGTATGTTTTTTTGTCGGTTCGTATTCGCATGAGACGAGTTACGAATTAATCGGTATTCCAATATCCGTCCCAGAGTTTCGTTGTTTCGCCGGCGGCATTCATTTTTGGACTTCGAAAAAAAAAATAAAAAAAATAAACAAAATACGAATAACCGTTTGATCCTGCGAACTGGTGCGACCCGAGTGGAAGTGTCTCGATCCCGAATGAATTTCGTAAAGTTTTTTCGCCACGATTTCGTCGGTGATAGGGAAAGGTGGTTCCGACGTTGCGGGCTCGATTTTACCAGCACGATTTTACTCGGAGCAAGAAGGGGGCGCAGTCTTGTTTGACAGCTGATTTTAAAGGAGGTACATTTATATATTTATGTATACATACATATTGTATATAAATTTGTATACATAAATTTATTCATTTATAATTATATTTGTATTAAAATATATATATATATATATTTATACATCGCGTTGTAAAAGCGGAAAAAAAACGGGAAGAATCGTTTTGTCTTGCAAAAAAAGAAGAACGGTCGAGGAACTGACCAGTCTCGCTAGCGCCCACTCAATTTGAATATAGACCGAACTTTCGCCTGCGCGTGGTCGGGGATACCGAAATTTCTTCAGTCGTGAATTAGAATATAGGAGCGAATGATAATTTATGCGAACGCCTCAGTCATAAAAAATTTGGCAACACACACACACACACACATATATATATATAATCGCTAATACAAGCTAACGTTGATCTTCGGTTCGACAGTCGACTTAGGTTAACTGCACGGTATAAATTATCGTATTAGTAACAATAATAACAATGATTATTACATTATAATTATTGTTTGAACAAATAATTAACGTTCCTGTAGGAATGTTATCAAATAATTGCAATATAATTAGAAATAATTATATTTTAATATGTTTTTTCTATATAATAATTGTAGTTTGGGTTTGTTTGGGTTTGCCCAAAGACCCAAACAAAAATTATATATTTATTTATTTATTTATTTATTTGAATTTTAAAAACTTCTTTCGCACGGGCTCGAAATCAACTTTTATTCTAATTCACCCACGATAAAAACGCGCCATATTTGTTTTCAAAGGTAAAGAGAAAAAACCACGAAACAAGTCGTATTTTTTTCAGCCGCAAACACATCGCGCGAGGTTCTCAAAAACAAAACAGATGGCCGCGTTACAAAAGTCACCCTGCATATATATATATATACACCCACATACATATTTATAATTATATTTATATTGGCGTATGCGCTGATGCGGCGTGGGCGGTTATAAATAATATATTTCAACATTGGTCCGCTTCCACGAGAAGCCTATCAAAAACGATGCTCTCTGTATCGAATAAGTTCGAGAATCGTTTGAGGTGCGCGCGCATCGGCGCTCTGGTAGCAGTACGGACCGTCGGACTGTCGTTTCGCGAGTCTCGACCGATAACTTTGTATTCGTGAATGAACGGACAACTCTTTTTCATTTCGACAGACGTGGAAAAAAAAATGAAATTACGAATAAAAAAGTACAACAACAGTAATAATAATAATAATAATAATGACAAAAAATAAGTCGCAATCGACGCGAAAAAGGAACGAGAATTTTCCAAGTGAAATATGCAGATGCGGATTGCTCGGTGAATTGAAGCGCGTCTCTCGTGGCGCGCATAGGTCGTCGGAGACTTGATTGCCCGATTTTCTTACCCGCAGTCAGCATGGCTATCTTAGATTATACGATCTCCGTTCGCGTGACGGAGTTTTTCCACTGCGGATGCAAATATTTATTTATGTTGTTTCAAACGCGTACGTACGTTTTTATAGGTAATGGGAATCGTATATATATATATGTAATTTGATATTTGAACGTTTGAATATATACCTACTGAGTTTGTTTGGGTTTATATACATAAATATGTAATGAAAAATGTATGGATATTTATATATATATGTGGACAATGTTTTTTTTTCTTCTATTTTTATTTCCTCATTTTCGGTAATTTTCTAAATTTATTTCTCCTCGTTCGAATTCTGGATTTTCGAAAAGGAGGATGGAAATCTTGAAAATAATTGAAGAATTTTACGTTACGATTTTTGTGAAAAAGATCGAGTTATCGGTAATTAATAATAATATAATTAATTATTGAAATTATTGAGATCGGTTATTATTGATTGATTTATGAATTATTGATAATTAAATAATTGATTATTGTTTACCAATTATGCGATTATTTTTTTCATAAAAATCGCAACGCACAATTTTGTAATAATTTTAATAACACTTATAATAACGGATTATAATAATTGAATAATTGACAATTATATTATTATTATTATTAAGTAATGAATTATTTATTATTTAGTGATAATAAATTATTCAATAATAAATAAATGCGAATCGATCGGAAAAATGGATTGTTTATTCAAAGTGCGGGAATACGAAAAATCTATTTTCTTTTTTTGAACGTATACACTTGGCGGACAATTCCGAATGAAGTTCTATAGAATATATTCTCTCATTAGTGCGCGATGACGACCTACTTTTGTTTGGCTAGTTGGAAAACTCGTTTAGCAGCTACACTTCGCCTTGTATCTGTATCGGTCTATAATTCACCGTGCTCTTTTATACCTGTTGCCATTTTTCATTCCATCGGTTACTTGGGTACCCGCGACAACGGGGTTAACCTATAATTGATTAATGGGTCGGTCTACTGTCACGTTCCGGAAATCAGGGTTATCAAAAAAAGAAAAAAAATCTTTTTTTTTGCCTATAATCCTATGTCCGATACGAGGTAGATATTAATTTGATAAAAAATAAATTTAAACAATTATTTTCCATTGAATGAAATTAAATTTTTTCCCAATTTATTTCAATCAATTTTTTCGATTTTGTTTGATTTAAAAAAAATTGAGTTAACTTTAATTTGTGTAATTTTCGTTGATTTGATTTGATTTTTAAATAATTTCATTTAATTTTAGCGATTTTACTCGCCTGAATTTTTTAAATTTAATTTAAGTTAATGTTCAATTTTATTTTATTTATATTTTTCGATTTTATTGAATTTATTTCGTTTAATATTATTTCATTTAATTTTAACGATTTTACTTGCCTTAATTTTTTTATTTAATTCAAGTAAATTCTACAATTTCATTTTTTAAAAAAATTTTTCGATTTAATTTAATTTAACGTTTTTTAATTTTATTTGATTTATTTTTTGTGATTTAATTTGATGTCAATTCAATAAAGTTCAATTGAATTTCTTCGATTTAATTCGACCAATCGATGTTCCAGCTATTTTACGATCGCGCGGTCACCGCACGGATTATTGGTCGCGCGTAAACCTGCTAAACTTTGAGAAAGGCCGGGGAACCGAGTATCGGGATAAAATTATGGTTGCGCGGTTGCGTAACGTTTTCGCGCAACCGATTAGATCCTTGTTGATTAGCGGTGAGAAGAAAGAGAGAAAACGAAGAAATATACGAATGTCTCGGAGGCGTTTTTTTTTTTTTTCATTCGAGACAGAAATAAAATCAAGATGAATTGGGATGGGATTTCGAATCAGTTCTGGAACTTGGGAATCGAGAATCGGCGATCCGCCGTTGCATTAGCCAAAAAGAAGATTTTACCGCAAAAAAAAAAAAAAATGAAAGAAGATAAATGCAGAAAAACCTGAAATCGTCGTAGCTCGAGAAGAATTTATTACCGTAGTCCAGAATTATTGCGGGCTCCTTTGATACCGCGAACAGCTTTGATTGCGGTATCTTTTCGTCGCCGAAAATAGCGAAGTTTCGCGTGGATGATACACGATCTTATACTGGCCCTAACCCGGGGGAATAAAAAGAGTTCAATCTATCAGACTTTACGTCCGATCTTGGCTTGCATGAGCATCTTCAATTTTCGAAATCCGGCAGTTTCTCTCGGTGATGAACGGGCTCGTACGTTTCGCGGTGTAACTCGGGTTTAAAGCTTCGCGTTGCTTTCGATGGTCAATGAGAACAATTATTATCTCGGGATTCTTTATTTTTTCAATTATGATTTTCATTATTACCGAATTTCAACGATTACGGAGTTTCTTTTTTTTAAATGGATTACAATTATTGCTGTACTTCAATTATTACTGGATTTCAATTGTTACTGAATTTCAATTATTTCTGGATTTCAATTATTTTTGGATTTATATTATTACTGAATTTCAATTATTGCTGTATTTCCATTGTTACTGGATTTCAATTATTTTTGGATTTCAATTATTACTGAATTTCAATTATTTTTGGATTTATATTATTACTGAATTTCAATTATTGCTGTATTTCCATTGTTACTGGATTTCAATTATTACTGAATTTCAATTATTACCAAATTTCAATTAATACTGAATTTCGATTATTACTGGATTTTAATTATTATTGAATTTCAATTATTATCGAATTTCAATTATCCTATTATTGAATAAGTTCTCGCTGCAGTCTTTCGTGACGCCTAACGCTTTATTGAAGGAAAAAAAAACTGTTGCGTCATCAATTCCTAATGATTGTGCAAGTTACAGCCGGCGTCTCGCCCGAGTCTTCGTAAAGTGAAGAAAAAAAAAAACAAAACATCGCTTAGCATACCAATACAACGAAAGCAATTTTTTTTTGAATTGCCATGTGTTTTTTTTTTAATTGGAACGATTAAAACTTCACTGTCACAATCAGTGATGCTGCATCGACGAGTCGTTCTCAACTTAACACAATTTTCTCGTCAAGACTGTCTCGTTTTTTTCTTTCTTTTTTTTTTATTTCGAGATTCTCGATTCGAACAGGATTATCACGATTCACGAGTCGAAATTTCATTTCCAGGTGGAAGATATCAAAGACGACAATTGGGATTCGGAAAAATGCGAGAATCATTTCCGCACCGAAAACTTTGCAGGACGTTTCGTTTCCGACAATAAAGTAGAAAATAAAAGTAAAAGAAAAAAAAAGAATAAGGAAAGAAAAAACGATCGAAATAGAATATACTTACAGATAACGATTCGTGTACGACGAAAACATGCGAAAGATATTTTCAATATTCGTGGCGCGTGCTGTACCAAAAATGACGAAAAATTGAAAGAAAGAAAAAAAAATCCCCCTCGTTTCTCGGTGACGACGAGAGTTATGATCGATTGAATTAATTTTTGGTGGACTATGCGATAATCGATCTGCTATGCCGTTCTTCTCGAGTCGTAAAACTCCAACGACGGCGGTTCTGGCTGTTGTCCTTTTGGTGATTGTACTCGTTGTTTTTTGGACGAGCATGAACGCCCTCAACAGTGTTGACAAAAACGAGGAATATCGATCGACCAACGCGAGCATCGTCGGCGTATCCAATCGCATCGTCGAGGAAAACGACCAGTGGATCACTCTTCCGTACAAACCGTCCATTGTACAATCTACCACTAACGGATACGAAGGTAAACGTTTTATCGCCCGTTTATAATCTCACTGCGAATCTGTACTGGGAAAACGGAATTTGGTCGTTCCTCAAGTTTCAGAACTTTCGTTCATTTTTTACCCGGGGGTTTGTTTGGGTTGGGAATTTCAATTATTGCGGGATTTCAATTACTGCTGGATTTCAATTATCGCTGGATTTCAATTATTGTTGGAGTTCAATTATTGCTGGAGTTCAATTATTGCTGGAGTTCAATTATTGCTGGATTTCAATTATTACTGGATTTCAATTATTGATGGATTTCAATTATTACTGGATTTCAATTATTACTGGATTTCAATTATTACTGGATTTCAATTATTACTGGATTTCAATTATTACTGGATTTCAATTATCATCGAATTTCAATTATTGCTGGATTTCAATTATTGCTGGATTTCAATTATTCCTGGATTTCAATTATTCCTGGATTTCAATTATTACTGGATTTCAATTATTACGGGATTTCAGTTATTGCTGGATTTCAATTATTGATGGATTTCAATTATTACTTGATTTGAATTATTACCTGATTTCAATTATTACTGGATTCAAGTGCGTTTAGAAATCAATCATGTTTCTTGTTTCTCGCTGTCTCGCTGTCTGGCGTGACTTTTATACTTCCGATCTTCCGTCGCGGATGTGAAGCTCGAATTCTTCTCACATCCGTACGTCGGAAGTCGTAGACTCGTCCCTGGACACTTCCGGTCTTGTCATTTTCGTAATTTTCGATTTGGCGCAGTCGTCGCCGTAATCTCGTTCGAAAAGTTCATCGAAAAAACTTGGCGATTCAGTAGTGTTCCCAATCTGTTTGGGTTCGTTTGGGTTTGCTCCGCGAAAAAATAATTTACTCGATTCAGCAATATTTAATGTTTGTTTGGGCTTGCTGTGCAAAAAACTGGCGGATTCAGCTGAATTCCATAATTGATAGGATTTGTTCGAGCCGTGTCAATTATTATTATTATTATTATAGCTTTCCATCAATTATTTCACTATTTCTAAATGACGTGGCGACGACGGATCTCGCGTCGTCCACGCCTCGAAGTCGTGAAATTATTTCGCTTCCGTAAGTTGCCAATTGCATCGCGCACGTTCTTAGATTTAGCGAGTTATCAGTCACGGTACGTGGCGAGATTGCTGATGGTTATCGGAGCCAAGAAGAGTACGTGATCGTACTGGAAAGGAGAAGAAATTAATAGGATCTATGTACGCGGAGTGCACTATGCCTATGTGATCTTGGATCGAATCGCGTTGGCTCGACAGTCTCTTCTTTCACCCATGACTAGCCGCACGTCTAGTCGGGATCACATTCGTGGCGAAAATAAATGACGATTAGCTGCGTTAGTTCTGTCGCTGAAAGAACGCTCTTGAGAAGCCTCCGACGTTTCGACGATCAATGCTAAATAGCTGGGGAACTGGGGACGCGACGACCACTGACGTTCTAATAAAACGATGTAATATCAGTATGAATCGATCACTCGAATCACTTATTTTTTCTTTGACCGATACACGTTTATCGATCTTTCAATTAAAAGCAAATGCTTTCCTTTCAGCTCTTAATGCAAAATATGTTTTTTCTTTATTTGTCTGTATTTATTTTATTGAAACTTTGATAGTTATATTTCTATATCGATTGACTTTTATATAAATTGTATTTATATTAATTGAAATTTATTTTTTTGTTAATTGAAACTCTTTTTTTCACTTATTCACGACACTTGATGCTTTTTTTTACATCGAGTCACTTACCACCGTTCGAACGCCAACGGCCGCATCGTGCGCGCGCACATTGTTTACTAGCTTTCTTGTTTCTACTACTCGTCGTGCCTCGAGTTCCAATCCCCCCTCCCCTTCCCCCTCCAGCGCTGCGCGCGTCCTTTTCTTTGCAGTCGCGAGAAAACTCGTTTTTCGCGTTCTATCGATTTCAAGCATGTGCAATTGTCACTTTTTTTTTTTACTTTGCTTGGTCAGATAGACTTAAAGTCAAAGTTCGTCCCGACCAGCGGAGGAATAATGCGTTGACTCGAAAATGACACGAACTTAACCTCTGTATTTGGTTTGTTGTCACTCTCGTGTAGCTGTTGCCTTAAAAATTGGGATTTGGCTTTACCAACGTTGTCACGTGCGTGCGCACTTGTTTGCTTCAACACTCCGATATACCAGTTTCAGCAATCCCCGAAAACTCGACGATCATCGGAAGCAACACGATCGATAATATCCGCGTTAAAGTCGACGGGACTTCGAGCGATCGACGTGACGTCGAGTACGTGACGCCACTGAAAATTAGCGAAAACCAATATGAAGATCCACGTAAGTAGAACATCCGTTTTTACGAGACATTGCATTGTTTTGTTTTCCTGCGGAAATCTTGAGACCCGGCGTTTGGAAATCGCGATGTAAACAAACATAGCGGATATCAAATTAACGAAACTATGGTACTTCGGAGAGTGACCTTTACATTGCCTCGTTGGAACGCAGTGAAAATTATTGTCGATTTATGATTTTCATCGTTTCAAAAAATCGTTTTTTGCAAATTCCGATTGTCCATCAGTGAATAAGATTTTCTAAAAAAGTTTACATCTTTTCGTAGCTAAAATCCATCCGAAAATTTTACGAATTTTGAGAGAACTTTTTTTTTAAATTTCAATTATGCAAATTTCAATGAAACAAAAAAATGATTTTCATACTTAATTTCTATTTTCGTTTATGGAAGCCAATTTAAAAATAGCAAAATTTTTCTTCTACTTACTATTGTAATCATTCATCTCGACAATTTGTTTTGGTTTGTTTGGGTTCGAGAATTTGTTTTTTAGTGGCGTAATTGTTTATTCTTTATAAAAAATCCTTTTTTTTTGGTTCCTGGATTTCAAACTCAAAAATTGATATTTATTAAATCAAAGTTCCGTGCAGCAGTTTTGAATTTTTCACAAATAATTTTTTAATCGCAGCGGACGAGTTGTCCTTGGCTAAAAGACATCACAGCGGTCACTTCAGACGTCCGAGCGCGGTTGTTTGGGATCCCCATCCGCAATACGAGTTCACAGCTTTCGGAAGGATATTTCGTCTCCGATTGGCCCATGATTCCAGTTTCATATCTCCCGACGTTAAGGTTCGTTTCCGATAATGTTTCCCCTTTCCCCGTGCTCTATCGTTACTAATCGTGATTCGCTTCTGCAGCAGTTAGAATCAGGCGAGCCGTAGCGAACGATAATTCGTGTGTTGAAATTCACAGATTACACATGTCAAAATCAACGAAACTATCAGGGACTGGCCGAATCATCAACTCGGCTGTTTCTACAGTGGCTACGTCGAGGGAGATCCTACGTCGGACGTGTCCGTCAGTTTGTGCGACGGAATGGTAACTAACAATTATGCTCAAATATAATTTTTGGTAAACGTCGTTTACCTGCCTTCCAAGCTGCGCATGATTTAGTTCAATAACCTGTAAATTTTAAAATATTTCTGTAATGTAAATATTGTTTTATATATATATATATATATATATATATAAATTTTATGTATATATTTTATAAAATATCATGATCCAAAACCTTTAAGGATGCAAATATCATTAAAAAGAACATTTGTAATTGTCATACTCGCGATAATGTAATTTCATAATTTTTTTTTGCTTTTTCATCATTTTCATCATCGCAATAAAATGGTAATCTCTTCTTAAACTCAGGATTTGAAAGAAAGCGATTAAAAAAGTGAATCAATCACCAGAGAGTAATCTTACCCCTCCATTTGTTTTTTTCCTTCAGACGGGGCACGTAAGAACATCAAACGGTAGCTACATCATCAACCCAACGAAACATTGGAGGTCCGACGCAGGTGGAATACTCGAGCATATATTCTATCGGGATCTAAAGTCCAATGCGAATGCGAGCAACACCAGTACTTCCGGTTTTATAAGCGGTAGTCACGATTGCGGTGTTATCGGTGAGATTTATTAACCTAATAGAAGAGAAGGTTGTTTGAAGAATCGAATATTGAAGAGATCTTTGTTAAAATTCAGATTACGACGTGGAGGGAGAAACGCCTACAGCGATGTTGGACAACACTTCGAACGGTGAAGTGTACGTAGGCGATCACCATCGAGAGCGAAGATCCTCGACGATGAACGTAATGTGGGATCGTTCAATTGGGAGTTTGAATGAAAGTCAACCGGGACAATTTGTACGGACCAATAACCGCAGATTGTATTCGATCGATGATGAAACGGATCAAAGGTCAGTCGATCGTAGGTGATCAGTCACTTATCGATTTGGCCTTTCATCGAACGTCCCAATCTTCATCCCGAGGAGTGGCAAAAATCGAAATCAACTCGGCCGAAGTAAAAATTCAATATTTATATTTTTCAATCTTTCATCTTTCTCGCTGATAGACTTCATCGGTCGCGATACCAAGATCCTGATTTCCATGACTTGGAAAACGGTGAGGATCCATTCAACGGCTGGAGATTCCGTCGAGCTCTCCCACGAGAATTCTTCATCGAAATCATGGTTGTCGCTGATGCAAAAATGATCGATTACCATGGCGTTGATCTCGTCCCGTATATTCTCGTTCTCATGAGTACTGTGAGTATTTTCGGTACCATCCAACTTTCCTCTCTCAGAAACAAATCTGGCCAATGGTCGTTTCATGAACATTGAAATAATAATTCAGCTCTCTTCGACCCTTTGAGAATATCAAGATAAAATTGTAGGAAAACTGTACATTTAATTAGAAATAAAAAAAAATGTTTTAAATTAAAAAAGGTTTATCGGATCTACAAAGATCCATCGATTGGAAATCCAATAAGTATCGCCGTGATGAAAATTGTTACGGTCGAGCAGACTTTCGGCACGAGACACGGTGAGTCCGGTGGAATATCGGCAGCAGAGATGCTCAGGAAATTTTGCAAATGGCAAAAGTTGAATAATTCTAACGAGCCATCGAACGACCATCACGACACGGCGCTGCTTTTGACTAGGTTTGTTTCGTTCGCTTCCGCTACGTTTTATTTGTTACAAATAATTACTTTTGTAATAATTTATTCGGCATGAATAATTAATTTTATAACAATTTTTTTGCGATAAATATTTATTCGATAAAACTTTACTTATGACAATAATAAATTCATATCGTTTATAATATTAATGTTTTACACTCAATTTTATCTTTCTAAATATTAATAAAACTTTGAATAATAATTTATTCATGTTGAATTAATGTTTCGATAATTTATTAATCAATAAATAATGATCGATTAAAAAATTATAATTTTATTTTTTTCGATGTGGCCAATGAAATGTTAATTCCCGTGGAAAATTAACAACTTTCTTCTTGTTTTTCATTCCAGAGAGAATTTGTGTCAGGACCCGAGACAAAATCGTTGCGAGACGCTCGGTCTCGCAGAATTGGGTCGAATGTGCATCCCAGGGTCGTCCTGTGCCATTGTTCAGGACAATGGCCTGGCGACTGCATTTATAATCGCTCATGAAATCGGTCACGTGTAAGTGGGAGGAACTCCGTCAAAGGCTCAATTAAACGTTGGTTGATCAAACGGAAATTTCTTATTTCAGACTGAACATGCCTCACGACGATGACCTCAAGTGCAAAAAGTTTCAGATCAGCAATAACGTACATAACTTCATGACCAGGAGACTCGACAATAATACTTTTCGATGGGAATGGTCCAAGTGTTCTCGTCACTACCTCACCGAATTTTTAGAGTGAGTCGTTCTACGACAAAACTTTTTTGTTTCTAGCCTTAGAAAATCTAAAAAATCGTAATATATATATATATATATCACAATCTTTTAGAAATACTCGAAAAACCGTAATGTTTCTGTATTACGACTTTTCTAGAAATACTCTAGAAACGTTTTTTGCATTTTTCCATTCTAATTTTCCACTTTCGGCAAAATCTCGGGCATATTCGTAATCAGCGGAAAATTTCCGATCAAATACACCCTTTTAATACTTAAAAAACGGAAAAAAA